>BQNB010036020.1:0-50436 GCA_026074375.1 Tanacetum coccineum | reverse complement strand
TGGTGGTAGCAGCCGGTAGACTTGAAATGTAAAACTTAACGGATGATCATTAAATATTTAACGAAAATACTCAAATTGGTCAAAATATCAAATGGGTGCATTTATATGTAAAAAAAAGTGCGATACCTTGATTGAAAATGATTTTTAAGTGAGTACGTTTTTGTGACATTTGCCCAATATTATACTATATTGATTTCGAGAGACTAATAAAAAAATCACATAAAAATTTTGAAAAAGTGAATTTTATATATGAATATTTTATGACAAATAACTTTGATAAAAAAAATCCTTGTTTAAGGCTTTCGAGAAAGTTGAGCCGCCTCTGACTCAGATTTGTATGATGACGTGTGTAATTATGCAAAGTTGTATTGATTTTGATCTGGTGTCGTAAATTTCTCTTCTATAGTTTAATTTTGATTCGGTGTTGTAAATTATTTGTCCGCTCCATAATTACATTGACCATTAGCCCAAAATAAGGAAATGATTCTTCCTGTCCAGGCCCAAGATTGTGGGTTATCCATCATTCCACCCAAGTGTAATTTTCGACATTACGAGCTTCGGGTGTCGACCCTTATATGGTTCGTCGGTGCATTATAACGGCAACGTATAACGATAGCCCACATCCAATCTCAAGCCATAGCTCCTCGCGGCAAACTTAATAGCTGAGTTATAGGGCATTTTTTTGGTTGAATTTGTGTTTATTGGGTTAAGTGTGAGCCATAGAGTGTCATATAACATGAGTTAGGGATGAATGATGTTTTTGGATTAAGTTATAGGTTCCATGTTATAGAAAAAAAATGCTAACGTGACAGTAATTTTTCCCATAACACGAACCGTATTGTTCACGGGTACGTTGTGTTCTAAACATCCTTAAAATCAAAGTATTCTAACGCAAATACTTCACAGATATTTGGACTTATTGTGTTTGCCACGTAAGTAACTTTGGGCCAATAATGTTTGATGAACAAGAGCAACGTTAAATCAAGTTGAGGGATTTTTATACTTCGCCCCCTTCATCTTTTATGTACCAATGACCAAAATCATGTATTCCCTAAAAACCAAAAGTTGAGCTAGATTGCAAAGCGGCATTACGGAGCAAGTGTTAGCTAGCTGAACATCATAGATTAAATTTTTTCAACATATTTAGAATCATAAGATACAAGGTAACAACAACCTCACTAGATAATATTGTGCATTCATCAGCCAATGATGTTGGTGAAGCTAGCCTAACTATATGTGTAGTTTTTACGTGTTCAACTTCATCATTCATGTAGTGCTTAATTTTCAGTAAGTGCTTATATAAATATTTCAACTAGAGCATCAGTCGCACGTAAAATGAGATGATCAGACATTTTATATATGATATGATAGACAATGTAGCTCAACCTTATCCTTATTTCTTTTCAACGAGTCTTTCATACCACACATATATTATTTGGTTTTTTCATTTACTAGTTTTTAAGTAGCTAAAATATGATAGGTGAAATATAGATAGATAGTGACTAGGACTTACGTACGGTGGAAAATAAACGAATTTGCCGTGGAAAAAGATTTATATGTCTTACTTTTTGGCTTAGTTAACTACATATAAAATCTAAACTTTTTGTATTCATTGTTGTCTATATGTAATAAACTTATTTGATATGTAACAAACTAATATTCAAAGTACTATTTGTAAAAGGTAGTGAGGTTAAGTTCCATGTATCATACGTATTTCACTTTTGTTTTTATACAAAACACACATTTCTAACGTTAGGTAATTCTGTTAGGCAGCTACAAGAACATAACATAACCTCAATGGCGTCCACGACCCATACAATGGTTCTCCGATGCCCTCCCAACGCTACTCGCAGCCACAACGCAGTCTTCTCGCTCTACAAGACCACCACCACCCTCCCTCGTATCACTCGTTTATCTTCGTATTCAACTTCAACTACCAGGTCATCATCAAGGCAAATATGTGCAAGTTCAAGGCCAATGGAAGCTCTCATATTTGATTGTGATGGAGTTATTTTGGAATCTGAAGACTTGCATCGTCAAGCTTACAATTTTGCTTTTGCTCACTTTAATGTTCGTTGTCCTCCTTTCGCTGAAACTCTTAACTGGAGTACTGAATTCTATGATGTCCTTCAGAATCAAATCGGTGGCGGTAAACCTAAAATGAGATGGTTCTCCTCTTCTTTATAGTATCTTTTGAAAACTTTTAGCACATTGTTCACTATCTGCAAGTTATTGAACTTTTAAAAACTTGTTAAATTAGTCACTAGTAATGTACTAGTGACACAAATTTTCTTCCCTGGTGATAACATAAGTGACTTGTTTAGCACTTTTCTAACGTTTAGTGACGTACATATGGAGTAGTAGAAACATATGGAGTAGTAGATTTATGGAGTTTATTAACCCAAATGTTATTTTAGTGACTAATGGAATTAATTTGATCAGGTATTTCAAGGAGAATGGTTGGCCTTCTTCTACACTCTTTGCCACGCCTCCTGAAAGTGACGAGGATAGGGCAAAACTGATTGATACTCTTCAGGTTTGTTCACTTATTATTGTTAGTAAATAGCGTAATTGGCTTAGCAATTGTAGTTTTTTTCCTTATCTTATTAGTACTAGAAGTTGAACAGCTAATTTTTATGCTAGGATTGGAAGACCGAGAAGTACAAGGATATAATCAAATCAGGAAGTGTAAGACACAACTTTCTGTTGTGATGTGTATGTATGCATATATGATTTGTTTGTATAATTTAATCCGGCTTTGAATATTGTTTGGTGTGAGCAGGTTGAGCCTAGACCCGGCGTATTAAGATTGATGGATGAGGCCCGGGCTTCTGTAAGATAACTTTATAATACGATTAAACATAATTCATTTTACTGCGGTGTATTTAGTTAAGAAGTCAGTATTTTGTGTAATTCAATACCTGATGTTCTTTGATCTCTTTTCGCTAGCTTAGGTGGCAGATCTCATTTTGTTGCGCTTATTCTTCTAGAGACATGAATCATGATCTCTTGTTAAATGACTTACTACTTTTATTTTGTTTTACCACAGGGTAAAAAAGTTGCTGTATGTTCTGCTGCAACTAAGAGCTCAGTCGTCATGTGTTTAGAGAATCTTATTGGAATGGTAAGCTCTCGATCCTTCCTGATTGCTATGAATATTAATCGTCATTTTTAATGTCCTTTGATAGAACATTTTGTTTATTTTGTGCTTCCTCTTGCTTCAGGAGCGTTTCCAAAGCCTTGATTGCTTTCTTGCAGGTAATTACGTTCCTCATTATGTGGGAACGCCTATTCTACTGTTGGTGTGTTCATCTCAGTTGATGTTTATAAATTTTGTTTTCATAACGTTACGTTTTGCAGGTGATGACGTGAAGGAAAAGAAGCCTGACCCTTCTATATATATCACAGCTTCTAAGGTAGTAATCAATTAGCGAATTTAGCTTGCATGATCATGCCTGTCTTTACACTTGTAATGTGTTTATCATATTTGTGTTTCCAGAAACTAGGCATTTCCGAGAAAGCATGCTTAGTGGTGGAGGATAGTGTCATCGGTCTACAGGTTTGACCATTTTCCATGTTTATAAGTGCAATGGGCAATTAAGATCTGTAGAAACTACATGTTTTATAACGGATGGGTTGGTAACGGGTCAAATGGGTTGGGTCAAGATGGGTGATTCTATGTGTTGGTTAAAACGGGTCGGCTTTTTGACCCAAATTCACCTGTTTACATTGATAGAATATAATGTCACTTCGAGTAGAAACTCGATTAAATAAAACCTATTGTCCCTATGCCCATTTTCTAGTTGATCTATTGGTGTCTTAAACTTGCCCGCTCATCGGTCATCGAGCTATGAAATCAAACGAATAACCTCTGCAGGCGGCAACACAAGCTGGAATGTCATGTATAATCACATATACATCTTCAACCGCAAACCAGGACTTCACAGATGCAATAGCGAAATTCCCTGATCTAAGTGACGTAAGGTATGGTCTCACTTTCCATATTATAAGTTATGACATAATGCCGAAATGCATGTATCACATATTTGAACTCCAGGCTGACTTGCGACTTCTTTGGTTGTTTCTTTAGTACCTCGATATTAACTTGTTTCAAATTCAGATTAGAAGACTTGGAAGAATTGCTAGAAAACGCGGTTGCTGCCTAAAGAAAGCGATCACATCTTCTTTGTAGCAAGTTGCAAACAACAGTAATCAAAATTTTGAAAAAATTGTACTAAGCTTTTTGTATAAAGCAGCCATCATTGTGCAGCTGAAAGAATATAAAGGAATTGAAGATACTAATAAAATGAGCAAATTTGTTTGATTTTTAACCCAACTATATGAATATATCCGATTATGGAATTTGGACCAGTCATGCAAGGTCATTCTTGTCTTATTGAAATATATATTGCGTATATATATATTTTTTAAGGAAATACATGGTATTGAATAGTAATCCGCTAGTAATAAACACGTATCTCTACTTTCGGTTTGAATTGCATTGTTTAATTTACATCCTATTTTTTTCCGGGAAAAGGATCAAATATATTTATTAACCAACCAAATTTACAAGATACTACAATTCAAGAAGCATTGGACAAGCCCAAGCTTCTAAAACAACAACACACATAATACTAAAACGCTACATACAACTTTACTTAGAAACAAACCGCAAAATACAAAACTTGGAACTCCAATACATAAACTAAAACAACAGCAACCACACATCCATAATTAGAAGTTCCAAACAATCCCAAGCAGATTCTCATGAAGTGGACAGCAAAGAATTCAAGAGACTATCCAAATGGACTACCTCGTTAAAAATCTTACCAACAAAAATCCATTGGAAAAAAACTTGGTAAAGGAAAAAAAGAGTATAACACACATTTGAACATCCATACCAATGAGAGAATTCTGTATACCCAAAATAGTAGCCCCATATGACTACCTAAAACACTGTTAAGAATGGTAAGCAACTCTCTCATATATGTTACACTGCTTGAAGAAATGATGATACCAACAACTAGCCTTAGCATCATTGAGTAGGAAACAATAAAGGCAAAGAACTACATTTCCTTAGTTATAAAAAATAGAACAAGCCCCATGAAAAAGTCACATCTTTCAGCTCTCTCTAGACATGACAATGTTGCTTCTACAACTAAGGCATCATCATCCTTAGCATATAGCCATCTACTCTACTAGCAAAAACCAGCAAACAGGCTACTTGACAGATAAGCATCATCACAAAATTCCCAGCCATTGAACAACCAAACACTAAGATTAGAAATAACCAACATAGCTTCAAGTTCGCGAAACTTCTAACCTACACCCAGTAAAATGACTACAAGCTCCCAACATAGTTAATTGCCTCTTCCATACCCATATAACCATAAAAGGAGCCAAAACCACCTCACTGGCTATAAGGTCAGGGCCGGTTTTGAGGGTGTGCGGGGTGGGCGACCGCACAGGGCCTCAAAAATTTTAGTGGCCTCAAAATTTATCCCATTAACAATATGTTAAACGTTTAAATAATTAATTTGCTTTATATCTTATCAACAATGACATTTTATATATAACATTTATTCTCGAAAGGTCTCATTAATTTAGAGACGGCCCTGTATAAGGCATCTGAACAACCACAACCCATCGGTCAAATAACACTCTTTAAACCATAAGAACACATCAATGCCAGTTCGAGTTGATCATATTACTATCACTTGGTTATTTTTATAAACATTAAAGAAGTTATAAATTAAATAGTTAATGAAAAAACTGTCATTATGCAAAAAAAAAAAAAAAAAAAATATGAAATAATTATTTTTTTCAAACTATGCATATTTTATCGATTGACAATCATTTTATCCTACATGGCACATCTATTGTCTATGTATGTAGTATTAAACAATAAAGTATGTAACGACTATCTATTCAATATCAACTTAAGTAATATAATCAAACATATCTAGAACTTTTGAATATGCCATAATTCTTCTCAGCAAGGTTTTCAAGATCGGGATCCTACCCAGGATCGTTTTCGTCTTTGCAAGATCGAGATCGTAAAGTCAGATCGGGATCGTAAGATCCTACTATAATGTCATTGTCTTAATAGTCTTTGTAATATTATACAATTCAACAAATTATTATATATCATAAACACAAAATTATATGAATGTTTCATAAAAATGTTGTCCTAAATTATGATTATGAAATGTTTAAGAAGATTAACATGTTGTTTTTTAAATTCTATAAAACGCAACCAATAAATTTGTAGTTTTTTAGTTTATGGTTCGAAAAAAGTAAGATCGGATCGGAGTAGATCTTAAGATCCTATGGTCAAGATCAGGATCCTATAAGATCTTACGCATGAAAAGATCATATGTAGGATCCAGATCGTTTTTGCTTTGCAGTATCGTAAAATCATAAGATCCTAAGATCAGGATCGGGATCTTAACAACCATGCTTCTCAGGTTACATCAACAATACATTCCAGAGAACATCTAGAATACTAGAATACTTATCTTACTTGTACAAAAATCGTTATCTGTTTTACTTTTTAGAGGTCCATAAATTTTGATCGTATATAGACGGGATATTATGTTTTCTCTAAGGAATAAGTTTGGATAGGATGACTTCACATTGACAAAGCATTATGACATCATGCTGATTATTTTCTAGATCTGTATTTATTAGTTGAACACATACTTGCTCTTTTTATACCATTTCTCATTCAAAACTAAACTTATTCTGAAATGGAAGTAAACAAGAAAAAACTGGTGGAAACCCTAATTAAAGGCAGAAATTCTGCTAAGAGGCTACAAACTTTACTTCACCAGAAAGTTAGTGATGATGAGTTGGTTTCTGTCGATGGTCTCGTGGACGAAATATCGGAATCTTTCTACGATGGCCTTTCAGTGTTAACTCCGACAAGTACCCATCTAAGTTTGGCGTGTGACCATGTTTTCCACGGAAAACCACCGCCCCCAGCTAACAAGGAACGGCGAGGCTGTTACAAAAGAAGGTATGCTAGCTAGTTTTTTCGCACTTGATGTTGTTACTTGATTCAACACTAGATTATGCACATGAAATACTTGCAATGTTATTTTAACTCTCACTTGAACATAACGAATTTATATATACGATTGGCTTTATTGATAACACGTTGATATTCATATATTTTTCAGAAAGATTCTTGATTCAAGAAAGGAAGTTAGTGGTACGATTGGAGATGGTTATTCGTGGAGGAAATACGGTCAAAAGGAGATACTTAACTCCAAATTTCCAAGGTATATTGCCTATCTGTAGTCTCATTTTCTTTCATATGTACCTTGTTATATAATGTTAATGGTTATTTAAACAAGATTCTAAGACATATATTTTGGTTACAGATGTTATTTCAGATGCGCACACAAACATATTCAAGGATGCAATGCGTTAAAACAGGTTCAGCAACTAGAAGATGACTCAAACATGTTCGAGATCACGTATATCGGCCATCACACTTGCGCACCTCCTAACACTCCCTCACACCATCGAGTTGTCCTTGATTCTAAGAAATTCAAGAACCGCCACTACTCACAAAGTAACCCTTCGATTAGTACAAATAACCAAAATGACGCCTTTCTCAAACAAGAAGATCTATGCTACAATGTTTCGTTGGCCAATGAGGCACAATTAATCCCTGCTTTGGTTTGGAACGAGATATTAACAGATAAGTTTGAATCTTTCAAGAGCGATCAAACTTTAAGTGATATTTCATTTGATGATGTAATGTTTTCGTAGTTTAGTTTGATGGGTTTGGGTCTTATTGCAAGTTTAAGTACATCTTTAGTGTAATTCAATGTGAAACTTACCGCATAAAAGCAAGTAATTATATCACGATCATTCTAATTGCGTTTATCTCCGGTTTTATTATTTCTAGCCAACGTTAACGATGCTATAGTGATTTAGATGCACGTACTAGTTATGTAACACTTCCAAATTCGTTTATCTTAATAAGCTAGGATTCAATAATATTGGCTCCGTTCCAGCACAATACCTGATAAAATATACGGAGTACTTCATTACTTGTTTTGGAAAAATTAAGACTTAGGAGTATACATTCAGGTTTCAATTCGCCTTATCATAATTATAAGTTGATCGATTCAGTTTGGGTGGCCTCTCAAAATGAAGCGTACAAAATGATATACACGAGTACAATCAACTTGATATAAAAATCTTAATTTGTTTCAAAAACTGAATGAGAATTCCTTTTATGTAGTTCATTTTCACTTCCAATCAATGTGATCTTCTTTTATCATGTATAGTGTTAGTTTATTACACATCCTTAATATGTATTAAGAAAAATTACTACAGTAATTAAGTAAAGTTTGGGACCAATCAGCATCAACGAATAATTCAAATAATTAAAGAACATATATAAGTTTGACTCATCTAAGAGCGATTGTCGCTTAGAACACCAAGTCTATGTCTAACTTATTTGCATATTTTCTATGGTTTAGATGAATAAAAGCATGTTTTATTAATGTCATTATGATGTGATTGTGAGGTAAAAAATAAAAGATGACCATAGACACAACATTCTTAACATATCTTTTACTTTTTTGAGTTAAAATTTTGTTACTATTAGGCAACATTTTCCCAAACATAAATTAAAATTATCTTGCATTGTATTTGCATAAGTAATTCACGAAACCACAATGATGCGCGTTTTGTTTGTTTTTTGTAATTATTTTATAAGTAGACTGGTGTTAATGAAGTTTAGATGTCAATATGTCATGTCTTAGTAACTATAATCTTGTCGCGAAAGAAGATCCAGATCGAAATGCTTTTTAATGACACAAAATAACATTGATCGATTCAGACTTATCATTGTAGCTGTAAGTACGATTGGTGCTTGTTCTTTTCACAAGCCCAGTCTCACCCTCGAGTCTGTGAATCAGGGTTGAATTATTCTTATCATGTTGAGAGTTTCGAGTCAAAATGTTTACATGTCAACATGAACAATATATACCTTTAAGTAGTGCATTTAATATGCATTGACCTACTTCATACGTAATTCCGACATGACAATGCTAGCTAGCAAGCAACTTGACTCGATAGTACGTAAAAGTGGCAGTGACAGTCAAGTTGTTCCACCTACGTACCTATAGCTGCATCAATCATTTGAGTTATGAGAATGGGACAATTTCATGCATATCTATGTGATTCCGTGTCTTGTAAATTCACACCGTAAAGATGACTATCATCAATACGGATGAGGCTGCATGCTAACACGTAAGTTTTTTTTTTATAGAAAAGTTCATATTTTTTGGGTAACCATGGTTTTAGATTTTTTGCCGACTAATCAACCGGGTTTGAACCTACCGAAACACAGACTCAAACCAGGTAAAACACTTCCTTTTTAGGAGGTTGGCGTGGCCACTTCAAGGTTTGTTTGCACATAGCAAGAATTGAACTTAAGACCTTACATAATTTAGAGTGATAAACACAACTCATTTTGCTACTAAGCCACCCTTGAGTGGTAATAAACTTGGCATTGACTATTTATGTTTTACATTATTGTAAGAACTCACGTATGAATTAGGTATTTATAAATGGGGAAGTGATTTGCACACATTTGTTTTTTATTTGCACACTCAATTGTACATACATTTAAAACATGATATAAATAATGAATAACTACCTGATGCACAAAATAGAGTGAGCCAATAAAAAATGAGAATGTGCTTATAGATGCATAGCTTATTTTTCGCTTTCCTTCCGTGTAATTGTATTTGATTTTCTTTGTATTCGCCTCGAAAGATTGTTTTGATGGTACATTTTTTTTTTGTTATCGGTCAGTGCGTGGTCACAATAAATAATGCAATTTTGTTCGTATTTTGGATTATAAACCATTCAAAGATGGCTGTGATAAGAAAAAACCCCACAAGTCGACTACAAAACGAACAGGAATGAAAGTTTGGCGAGGGAACCTGAAAGTGACGACAAGAGTACAAGACAATAAGAGGAAAATGGCAAAAATGGTGAATGACAAAATTCATCTACTTTGAATTTCTTCAGTAGTTCAAACCAGTTAAGTTGTTGTTCATATATATTATTATCGAATTCTAGGTTTTATGTCATTAGTTGCTTATTTTGGTTTTCATATCCGTCTAGTTTGGTCCTTTTAGTACAGCATCATGAGCTATAGTAGTACCTAATGTCGTTTTTGATAAAGAAATTTCATTTAAGGTTGTCATTTGATGTTATGAATGATGTTTCTGTAAACCACTGATTTTAGTGATTATCACAATATATTAATCTAAGCTTGGCCCAGAACAAGCAGGCTGGGCCTGCAAGCCATGTTTCTATTCTTAATTATTTCCTGAAGTTCAATTCAGTTACGCATTAAAATACTACATATATAATCATGTAATTTTTAAAAAAAGAAACATAAGATAATTAAATCACATCATTTTTTCTTATTGAAAGACCAAATATTGTACAAAAAATGTTACAGTATAAAAAAAGTACAGCTAAACTTATTTATGTTACATATGGCAAAAGAATGATAGAAAACTTATGTTTTCAGCCGTTAAAACCCCACCAAAGAAAAGCTATTGATATGTTAGATACTTAGATGTAACCAAACTAATTAATGTCATGAAAATTTGATTCTTCTTTTTCCATTTCTTTGGAGATAAATTGTTAATTTCTACTTTGTCTTTTCTTCACCATCCTTTTTTTCTTCATTAGGAGAGAAAATTAGTTCCATGCTATTATTGCTACTACTGCCAGAATTAAACATTGTATCAACCAAATCTGTCACTCCTTGATAGTCACCATATCTAGTAGGAGACGACGGACCTGCCCCGGTACTAATATTAGGTTGGTTTTGATACATGTGCATGCTATGACGAGTGACGCTGAAAAGATCTTCGTGTGATTGTCTATTGATCTCCATGGATAACCATTGAGGGAGAGAGTGTGACGCAGTATCTGATGGTGGTGGTGGTGGTGGTGGTGGTGGTAGCGGCATAGATGGTGCGGTAGAGGACAAGGTACATGTATGATCGCCGCGATATGTGACTTCAAAAGTGTAGGGATCATTGTCAAGTCTTTGAACTTGTTTTTTCGCGGGACAGTTGTACAGCTTTTGATGGGTACATCTATAATATCCCCTGAAATAATACAAAAGGACCAAAATGTAGACGTTATTAGAATGTTCCATCTAAATACTTGAATACCAAGTCTACGACCATGAAATATACATTTGAAAGTTGAATATTCAAACTAGGATGGCAAATATATGTCGTGGCAACAAGACCATCTTACATACATAATCTTTGAATTCAAACTAATAAAAATGTCATTCTTAAACCAGTTGCAATCATACACAAGAACCGTGGACTTTCAAATCAATTTTGTGCCAAGAAACTTTCAGTGTGACGTGTGAAACAGTAAAAGGGTTTTGAAAGTGAATTACACTGTGATTTCCTAAAAGGGTTTTCCTAAAATCAAACTTCATATAGTAAAAAAAATCAAACTTTCAAATCAAATTTTATACCTAGGAAATTTTGAGCCTAGAATTTCCTTTTGACCGTATTTTCGCCAAGTGTAGCCATCTTCTGTTGGAACTTCTGTGTTACCCATTCTGGGAGCAGGCACTCGAAGCGTTCGTCTATCCGCTTCATGTTTTCTGCATATACACAAACACATATAACATGTTAATTATTAGTATTATCTTCTAAACTTAAGAAGTTTATAAAATATATACAAGGGTTATCAACCAACCTCACTTGACCTATTTTAATTACCAAGTCACTAATTTCATCAAAAAATCGTATCACGTATACTGTTGCACATATCGATTTTTCTGAACTATACATATCAAAGCATGTTATTATTTTTTTATTTTTGCATGCATATATGTACGTATGAGGAATTTTGGCGGCACGCATGCACCGGGCCATCTTATCATATATTTACAAAGAAATTTAGATATCAATCATTTTACAGAAACCTGTAACCGAACCGAAGTAGGTATTGCCGGAAGCCATGGAAATATTTTGTGGATTTAACAACATGCACATTCCGTATATATATAACGTGAATGTAAACAATTTAGAATGTTAATCAATTTAACATTTTCTTTATGCCAATTCTAACCCCGAAATGAAGGTACGCTGAATGCATGAAGCATACCACACCATGACATGTACGAAATAGCTTATGATGACCATCTATTTGAGTTGATCATTTCGTAGATCTAATTAAAGTTTTTTTCAAGCAGTCGATCGAAAGGCCTGAAAATATGAAGTTTTACACTTAAAGTAAGAAATGCATGTGAACTTTTAACTCATATATTGTGATTCATTATATACTAAATAAATAGACGGCATACATGAGAGATTTTGTTAGCAAAGTTTGAGTGAATAATTTCGGATAAATGCAAACTTTAGTGATATAGATCATTACCTTCTTCGTGTTCGTTGCAATGAATGAGTTACATCAGTTGCTACAGCCTCCACATTTCCGCCACCCAATCCTTGGCCAGCAATGGCCTCAAAGCCGCCATGGTGTTGATGTAGCGCTATTTGTTCTTGTAGCACCATATGCATTGCCTGGGAACTCCTCAACCACTCAGGCATTGATCCACCACCAACCTCCATTGCTGGTGGCTGCTCGTGCTGGCCATAGTCATGCACCGCCATGCTCAACTGTTCTCTCACGTTACCAAAAACCCTACTAATCTCATCACATGAACTTATAAGAACTTGGGGTTGGTTTGCGATGTTTGGTAGGCATTCTTCAAGTTCTTTAACTAACTTACACCCATGGAATATCAAAGAAACAATTTCCTCCATTGACGTATTTCGGGCTCTCTTGGTCTTTTTATTGTGGTAATGAATATGATTTGGGATGGACGTATATTTAAATCTTGGAAGGGAAGCAACAAAACTTGTGTCGCAAATAATAGGATTTGTATGCATATATGATGGAAACAATTTCAAGATTTCAAGAAAATTGGTAAAAGGGGTTAAGAAAATAGGAAAAATGATTCAAAGTATTTGTAATCTAATAGATACGTTGGTTTGGTGGACTTAGTCATGGTCTCAAAAATGTGATACCTTTTGAGTTGGGTCTACAAGACGACTTGGTATTGAGGATAATGAAGGTCGTTAGACTAAATTCATCGGTGGAAGATTTTTCTAATCTTTGAAACACATGATAAGAAAAAATTGTTGTTCTTTCACAATTAATATAATTAAGGATATTTTACCTAATCAGAAATGTTATTATGAATGGCTAGCTTCCTAAATATACAAGCCAAATACTTGGGTTGTGAGTAATTAAGGAGTTAAAATGATAAAGTTTGAGGGTTTTATCAGTTGATGACTTGATTCACTATAATAATTTTCCTTTTTAAATATTTGACTAGTTCAATATTAGAGCATCAAGTGTTAAGCCAGGACCCTTTTAATGCCATGTTAGTTTTTTTTCTTCTTTTTAATTACATACGAGGCATTCAGACCCGTGCGATGCACACGAGTTGTGTCTAATTCATGAAAATCTTTACAAATAAGCATTATTCCAGCAAAACCCAAATTCATGTGTCAGCTTACTTTCGTATATGAATTGTATTCATCAATCGTATGTGTGACTCAAACTATGTATATCATGTTTCATACATAGATTATAGTATAAACTACCAATGAAGACTTAAGCTAGCAGCCTGCATGAGTGGATGAGCAACTCCTAGAGTCAATCCAGTAATAACTAAAATAAACTCCTTGTAGTAATCTTTTGGCAACTTTTGACGCCCATCAAGGATAGCTGCAAAGGGAAGAACACTTGTTCGACTCTTGACAATGTCAAAAGCTTCACCGTATCTAATTCTCAATCTCCTATCACCATTCCAAGAACCAAACTAATGATGACCGATTAGCCTAACTGATGTTGCTACAGCTACAGAGTTGCCAATCCAAATTATGTGAGTGAGACACCACATCACCTGTCTTACCAACTGAAAAAGAGCCAAAAAAGGAAAGTTAGGACAATACAAAAGGCTAACATATGTTTATTAGACGAACATGGTTCAAAATTTATCTCCAAACAAAACAATATTGAAATCCAATCAAATCTATTCGAACTCAAACCCAAGCACAACCCCTAAACTTTAGTTTACAAAACCAAAACTCTTACCCAACTAAACTCACAAATGATTTTAAATTTTAAACTTGATGCTTGTCAGATGTGAACCAAAAACACAAAGCCTGCTAAGGCACCAACCTAATAAAACAAAAATGACTTAGCTCTTGAATTGCTATTTTCTTGCCCATGTAATTTTCTATGTTTTCCCCTTTACTATTATCGTAATAATTTCGTCGTCATATTCTGCTTCTACACTACAGTTGGAGTACATATATGTAAATGGTCCATGCTTTTATCATGTGTTATTCGCCTTAAATAGGTCTACACAAATGTCATTGAAATTATATGCTTGAAAATCAGTTATTAACAAAATCATCTACATTTTCTGAAATTTATAAAAATATGTACCTTGGAACGAATTAAACTTGGAAGGTCTTAAATAACGGAAGAAGCAATGTTGATTTTAATCAACAAAACTGAGTTGGAACGAATTAAACTTGGAAGGTCTTAAATAACAAAAGTGAGTGCTTGTGTTTTGAGTTAACGAGAGGCGTGTAGTAAAAAGAGAGGTACCTTAGTGTAGTAATATATATTTCATGTGTGAACCCATGAATCCTTATCAAAAAGTGACCTTCATTAGCATTAATATGATTTTATCTATATCTTTTACTGTTCTTGTTTATAACTATTTCTAGTATATGATTGTATAAGGCTTGGATGTTACATGATCTCTACACTGTTTAGGCTGTTTGGTTAATGCCATCAGGGGGTGTGTATGGTTTTCATTTGCCTCGAGCTCTTGCTTTGATGTACATTGATTTTGTTATTTCATTCAACTTCTTTTCATGGAACCGAGCTAGAATTCTAATGTACATTGACATGGCCGTCTCTAAATTTATGAAATTTTTGAGAGCCCTGAGCCAAATTACTTAATAAGACGTTTCGTGAATAAATGTTACATATAAAATGTCATTGTTTATAAGATAAAATGCAAATTAGTTATCTAAACGTTTAACATATAGTTAAGGGGATAAATTTTGGGGCCCCTAAAATTTTTGAGGCCATGTGCGATCGCCCACCCTGCACACCCTCAAAGCCGGCCCTGTACATTGATTTCGTTATTTCATTCAACTTCTTTTTATGGAACTGAGCTAGAATTGTAAGTTTTAGCATATCGTTAACAAATATTTACATCTGGTTAGTTGTTAAATCTATCTTCATCAGTAACATATGAATGATGATAAACTAAAACAAAATTACCTTTAAACCGTGAAAACATTGAGTTTAAAGTTGAGACGAATGAACTTTAGTCTGGCCTATTTTTCAGCCACATTGGCGTGTTCCAGCGACATTGTCCGCCATCATATGATTACCGCTTGGAAAATCCATAAAAGAACAATAAAAATTGTTGTTAAACCCACATTTAAAAACAATATGACTAAAAAATAGAATAACATGTTGGACAGATTTAGCGAAACTTAGACTGTCATTTATATTTTTTACTATTAAACCATTATCCTATCATTAATACCCGTTAGTACGTGTACGTATATGTATTAGCATATTGTAGAGGCGTTGGACGATGATGCAAAGAAGAAGATGCGACTAATAATAAAGAAACTGAAGCAATGTACCTGTAATCCCGGATACATATTATTCGGATTCATGACACACTGGTAAACGTTTAGCATAGGTTTCCTTTTCAGCTATGTGAGGCTCAGATTTGCGATTATGGAAGCGATACCAAACAACCGATGTCCTATAAAAAACGCCAAGGCAACACCTGTTATACATCATCCATGTGTCTCTATAGTAGGCCATCAACCTCTCCTCATAACAAAAAAGTACGTTGCAATGTCGACACACCTGGTTGCACGGGCCTAAATGCACATACTTAAGAGGAGTTCCTGCATAATTTCTAAAAGCATAAATAATTAAGAGAATAGTATAATGGTGCAAAGTCACTTTATGGAAAATGAAGTGGTCAAGTAAGCAGAGAGTTTGCCATAGCTTTAGAATAAGCAAATATGCAGAATAAACATGCAATACCAAACACCCTCTAAGTATGCAGTTTAGTTACATTTAGAACCTATTTGATCAGCCTTGTGAACCGCAACTTAAAGTATAGCCATGTAAGTGCAACTTACCAAAACATGACGTCTTAACTTTTTTACTTGTCACTCACTAATGTGATGCACCTAAGGAATCAGGATCAAATCTGTAAATAGAGGTCGAGTCATAGAGATACCGAATAATGTCGTGGCTGCAAACAAACACAGTTGGTTCAGACAACGGCAATCATCATAGGGCATTAGCCATTAATCATCAATCCAAATTCTAATTGACTAAACCAATCTCTTTAAGATCTTTATTTTTTTAAATTTTTCTTTCCAAGATATTAAAAACTCCATATTTTCAATATCATTTCCATACATGTTATAGTCTCAAACGTAAATACATTTAGACTCGTGTCACTACTATTCCATAGGATTATATGAACCGTAATAAAAGGCAAACATTATAAAAGCCTCCAATCAAACAAAATTGGTCATACATGGTGTTTCAAATCTGATCATAAACATCACCTTCATGAGGAAGCTTCAATTCAACAACAGGTAGACATGAGAATTAAGTAATCAATTATAAAGTTTCAATATATGATGGAAAAATTACATAGGTTAACTAAAAGCTTCATATTTTAATTCAAATTTTAACATAAAATCGTATTAAAATCATAAATACATACCGAAGATGAGCAAGATCCAGGCCGCAAGACATATACTTTTCAAACATTTCAAAGCTCCCCAAGAGATCAACCACTGGATTTTCACAACATTAATAATCGAAACGCCAAAAAATATGTCATTATCACTAACCAAATAAAACGACGCACCTTTAGTTTAAAACTGAAATACTTACTTCATGTTAATGAATGCCTATCACCGGATGATTCGGGGGTGTTGCCGGTGGCCATAGAACTCATTTCTGTACCTCAACCAAAATTCTGGAAAAAAAAAACAAAATTAGTTTCCAAAAACGTTAATCCTAATTAGATATGAGAAAATCAAACCCTAACAAACCCACTTCGATCGCCTATGTGTATCTATGTGTGTTCTTCAAGAAGATTCCGGCACTAACAAAACCCCCAAATTTTTACAGGAAGAAGCTTGGTGGTTTTGGAGATTATTTGTGAGAATCAGAGATAGAGAGAGAAAGACGCGAGGGACTGAGAATTATATCAAGTAAATACTTCTGTAACAGCCAAAGGCTACTGTCGATTGAAGGGCTTCATCATAAAGGCTTTACAATTCTTTGGAGTTATGTAGATTGTATGCATAAGGGTTGTGTACACATGGCTGTGTGTCTTGCACCCCCTCATTATGAGCACCTGCACATTAAATTTAAAGACTGAAAATTTAGATGTAATAGATTGTTTCACTAACACAGAAAAAAAACATTCATCACTCAAGTCAAAACATTTATTAAAAACTCATCATGTTATTTTATTTCCATTTCCTCAAACAAACTAAACTTTCATTCATTAAAATTTAAAATTACAAACTATAATACGATATTAAAAAAAGAAGATGGAGAAATTAAAAAAACAAAATTACGTAAACCACTATATTTCACGTCTAAATTTTTGTCAGATTTCTTCTTTTTGCATGTTGATGATCGTGTCATCCTCATCCGATAACCATGTGGTGCTAGTGCCGAGAAACTCCATTTCTTCGAACTTCAGGATAGTCACCTCCTTTGCTTTAGTCATCACATACATCTTTTGAATGGCCTCCCATTTGAGTCTTAATTCATTTTGCATGCCTTCTTCAAAATCTTGTGGGTTACTCCTCGTGGTTCCGATTTAGTTTTTTGCTTTTCATGGTTTGTCAAGGGACGTGATCTCGGATCATCTCTGAATAGCTCAGTAAATTCAGGATCATCATTCGAATTAACGGGTTCACCCGCATCCCACTTGGCGTGTTTTCTCAAGATACCCCATACCCCTTATTATCAATATAAACAATCATCAGGAAGTCCACTTCCCAGCGGAGCCCCGACCCGACCCAACCGGGTGCCCGCGACCCGATTTCAACCCGGCCCAAGTTGAAGCCCGCCCCAAACCCATTTTTTGTCCCATTAACTCGGCCCACTTTTTGCCCACTTAAAATTTACAAAATACTCCCACACTATGTGCAAATTACGAAACATACCCGCACTTTAAAAAAATTTACAAAATAGTAATCAGTCCTTTACAACGTTAGTTTAACGTCCCGCAGCGGAGCGCGGGTGATTCAACTCGTTGATTAAACAATTATCCATCCTTTTGGTCATGAATCTGGTCTTATAATGGTTTAAAAGGTCAACCTTGTTCTTCCCACTTCTACTTAAACGTTTGTAGATAGAGTTGAACTTTTGGCAATTAAAGTTCAACGTAGTCTACTTTCTCATTAACATGTCATTTGTAAGTCGGTTTGGAGCACTTTTTGCTGTGAAATGTTTTATGTGCAAAGAACAATGTCTCTCACAACTGGTCTTCATAGAAATGTCAAATGGTCACACCGGTGCCCACTAAAAGGAACACACAAGCGTAAATGAGAAAAGAGTGATGAAATGTAATTGATGTAAAGAGAAAATGACAATACGACAATATTTGTATAAAGATATGAGATTAGGGTTCTCTTAAATAATCCAGATTTTAGCAGAGTTAGACGACTGAAGTGAAGAGTAGTCAGAATCTCATACTAAGACTGTGAAAACTGAAGAGACAATTATATGTTTCTCGGTAATTCATGCAAAAAGAATATGATGATTAATATTTTGGGCTTTGTGCATGGACTATTTATTTACACATGTCTAATCGCCTTGGTGCGTATATATACTTCTGTTACTATCAAAAAAATGTAACACTATTAAATGTGCAGGAAAATCGATATCACTAATTAACGGAACTAAATTTGCAAAAATCATATGGAACTGAATTTAATATTTGCCATGCACTCTTTGAAAAAATTTACAACCATCATGAGGAAGCCGATTTCATGACATGAAAAGTGATGCTTATGTAGCGTGCAATACGATCGTATACAAATGTAGGTTACATATCAGGGGTGGTCTTAATTTCGAAAAAATGTACTCTTCTAACATATGCAGTATTATCAGCCACAGATGCTTCGCATTTCTTTTGTATACAAGCTCTTTGGGATAACGCACGAATGAAAATTCTTGTTTATATCTTTACATTCAATCTTCGTGTACTAGGAAAATAACCCATTTACAATGTGACATCGGTTTAACACTTCAGCTGTCTAATTTTATTTACTAGGAAAATAACCCATTTACGAGAAGTATTTGCTTGAATTGAATGGACAAAGGGAGTTGGACCAATAATCCACTAGAGAATATTATTATTAGAAAATGTGACATCGGTTTAACACTTCAGCTGTCTAATTTTAGATTTTTAAATACAGAAAGTTCGAATTTATGATATTTGTACGTTCGTCTAACCTCCCAAACTTCAAATTCATTCTAATATTTTAATCACCGATACGATACATGTCTCTATCCTGTCGATCATTGACTAATCTTTTTGGGTCCATTTAATTTCTTTTGTAATGATCGTTCCACACATGCAAATGTTCCAAGTTTAAATGCTAGCTTTTGTGGGAACAATGATATCATGTGCAGTGCATTCCCATCTCAAAGTCCTTAATTTTCCTAGCTCGTTTTTCAACCGATCACTTCCATGGAAGTACCATATCTCTTTCCTAGCTTCTGGACCCATCGACAATCACCAACCTCGTCTTTTATACTCAAATGTTCCAAGTTTAAATGCTAGCTTTTGTGGGAACATCGTTTTTCAACCGATCACTTCCATGGAAGTACCATATCTCTTTCCTAGCTTCTGGACCCATCGACAATCACCATCCTCGTCTTTTAAACTTAAATTAGTGTAAGTTGCATGACTACTTGACATGCCTTGCAAAATATCTTGCATTGTATTGTATGGCATGCTGCATGCAAACATATATGAGACAAGTAAAGCTAAACTCTTTTGAGGCTAGTGCATGATGCATCTATGCTTGTCACGTAACAGCTAAAAAACGGCTTTGGTCGTAGTTGTGTTGAATGTATTTCAAGCTGATGCATGTGTACGCAAACATTAACGAAACCTGAAGGCGCCCAATACCTTGAGCAGTTCACCTGGTAAATGAGATCCTATTGGAGATGGCAATCCTTAATTTTATCGACAATTGTCACTATGACTAACTGCAGTCTGCAGCCCACACATTATATGTAGAGATTAGGATTTTTTTTTTCTTTTCCGATTTAATTTGAAATTATTATTTCAAATGGGTTATGCTTTGTGAATGTTAGTGAGGAATTTTAGGAGTTAATTGTTAATCAAGCTATATCAATACCACTTCTCTAACTTTTAAACCTAGATATACCGGTTGTTGATGCCTGAGCAAAATGTGTACGGAACTTTTATAATTTACACTTAATTTGCATGATTAATAAATACATTTTAATACTCCGTACTTTACTATTATCAATGATGTCTATATTGTCAAACCAAGGCTTAAATGTCAAGTTTCTAATAAACTTCTGGATGAAAGTAATTGGGTATATATTGTTGATTATCTTTTTATCAAAATATGAGTTAACTAGAAGTTAATATGGCAATCGAGCAATATGGTCAATGGATTCATTAAAATAAATTAAAAAATACTGTACAAATGGTCGCGTTATCGTATCTATTTATCGATATAAAATTATTCTCCATAATAAGAAAGTAGATTTAAAGTACTTAAAATATTATAGTTCCGTCTTATTTTTTAGTTTTTCCTCTTTTACATTTGTTCTTGTAGGTCAAATCTACTAGAACTAGTTTACCATGACCATACGACTTGGAAGCAAAAGGAAACCTTTGTCGTGGAGATTGTTTGAAAGTATTCTTAATCAGTTAACTTTCTATTTTTATTGTTGATGGCTATCCATTAGTAATCTAGATTCTAGAAACATAATAATAATTAGTTTTTGTATTATTTCTTTTGCCAAAGTGTATTTTTGTACTCGAACGTGCTTAACCGGGTATTTTACTACCCTGAGTTATTAAATTAACGGTGTGATATAGTCTCTTGAACTTGCAAACTCGGTTTATATTGGGTCTTGACTTAGCCACGTGTTATCTATCACGAGATTTAATTAACTTCGTTAAAAACTAACGATAAAGTACACGTAACGACTTCATGATGGCTTGTCTTCTTGAATGGAGTCTGTTTCGCTTGAATTTTAATAATCATGTTTTTCAATAATTAAGTCAAATTAAACAAGTATGCAACTAGGAAAAAGTTTTAATGATTACCTATACAAGATCTAATTCTCAGGTTTTTGGCAAAACAAAAAAAATTTGATTACCACATTTACAACTAGAATATTGTTTAAGATAAGTGGACTTACAAAAATGAAGAAAAAAAACCCCACAATCATATCACACAAATTCAATTATCAGTAGAACATAAAAGCTTTACACCTCTCCAACAAGTATTTGTATGTTCATTCTACTTCATGGTTGAACCATCATCAAATGATTTAGTGATAAGATTTTTAGTTTTCAAATAAAAAGTCAATGATTCAAAAGGTGTGTACATGTTAGGGATAGGATTCTAATATTTAAAATAAGAATTGAGGACGAGGAAATAGGTTATACAGAGAAGGAGATAGAGAATATGGAAATTGCTATTTTGATTGATACTCTTTTAGTACAATTACAAGACTTATATAAGGTCATAGAAGGCACGTGACTAACCATCCTTCTTTTTAACAACATGAATTCTTACAAGGGAAAAGCATATAAATAAAAGATATAAGGGCTCGTTTGGTTCAAGGTTTCTTCAGGATTAAGGAATTGAAATTAAATTCAAATTCTAAATCGTGTTTGGCTGAAAAACGGATAGAATTGGAATGTATTAATTTTCTTAAAATCCATGTACTAAGGAATTAAACATTTCTTATACAAAGTGATAGAATCTTAAAATCCATGTACTAAGGAATTAAACATTCTCTCTCACGTCCCTCGTCAATAGCGTTAGTTTTTTTTTAATTTAATTTTTAATTTTTTTTTAACTTTTTAATTTTTTTCAATTTTTTTGTACGTTATTTAAAAAAAATCGTACTTTATTTTTAAAAAATTTAATACTTTATAACGTAAAAAAATTTTAAAAAGTAAATTTTTTTTTAAAAAAAGTAAATTTTTACTTGGTAAATTTAGAAAAAGTAAAAAAAAAATTAAAGTAAATTTTTTTATAAAATGTAAATTTTTTTATAAAATGTACATTTTTTTAAAAAAGTAAAAAAAAATTAAAAAAGTATATTTTTACTTGGTAAATTTAAAAAAAATATTTTTTAAAATAACGTAAGAATAAAATTTAAAACAATTTTTTTAAATAACGTACGAATAAAAAATTAAAAAGAATTAAAAAAAAGTAAAAAAAAAGTTTTTAAAAAATTATTATTTATAAACAAAACAGAAATCTGACATGAAATTTCATTTCTTTCTCATAACCAAACACATGACATATTATGATTCCAATTCTTTAAGATTTTCAATCCTTGATAGATTTCAATTCCATGAAAAAATATTCTACGAACCAAACGGGCTCAGGTAGTAGCTATATCATTTGGTCACAAAATCTTTTAGCCATGGGTTCCCTTTCTTCTTTCTTTTACCTTGGCAAAGCATATCAGATTCATTTACTTCATTATCTATAATTTCCAAGCGTGTCTCATTGGGCTCATTAAAAGGCCTAACATCACCGTCCTCTTTTTGACTGACCTTGTCCTTAAGGTCAAGATCCGGGTACAAAGTGTGAAAGACTAGTGCATCAGCCCAAGTAACTTCTTCAGGTGGCAAGTGACGCCATTGGACCAAGTATTGAAGCTTATCTTCTCCGACTTCAGTGCGAGTTTGTATGATTGCTTGCAGTTCCAAAGGAGCCTTATTTGTATCCTACATAGTGACTACATGAGAGTCGGTTTAAGAAAATGAAATCGTTTCTATAGAGAGACATGGAATACGTTGTGCACTTTGGCATGGGCAGGTAGTTCAACTTGGTAAGCCACAACCCCAATTTTCTTCACTATCAGGAATGGGCCAAAATAACGTCGTGTCAGTTTCTGATTATGACGTTGAGCAACACAACTTTGGCGATGTGGTTAAAGCTCAATAAGCACAAGATCCTCTTTATTAAATTGCTTGACACGCCTCTTCGCATCAGTAAATTTCTTGTATTTAGACTGCGCGTGCTTCAGATTGCTCCTCAATTCTTTAATCAGTTCTTTTCTTGTGGCTAAGGTCGTGTCAACTGCTTCGTTTGATGTTGTTCCTGGTAGATAGTTCATATGGGAAAGAGGATCGCGTCCAAAGACAGCTTGTAAGGAGTCATGTTTGAAGAGCTGTGAACGGCTGTGTTGTACTAATATTCAGCCCAAAAAATGTAATTTTTCCATGAGCACGACTTATCACTAGTGAAACAACGAAGCTATTGCTCTAAGACACGGTTAACCGCTTTAGTTTGACCATTGATTTTTGGATGATAAGCAGTGCTATGAAGTAAGGTGGTTCCACTCATGGAAAATAGTTCCTTCCAAAATTTACTAAGAAAGATCGGGTCCCTGTCTGAGATAATTATTCGAGGCAAAACGTGTACTTTCCAAACAAGATTAGCAAACAACTCGGCTACCTTCGATGCAGTGAATGATATCGGAAGGGTTCTGAAGTGAGCTTGCTTAGACAACCGATCTACTACCACAAATATATAACAGTGGCCCTATGTGAGGGTGGTAAACCCATCACAAAGTCCATTGTAATCGCTGCCCAGATAGCTTTCGGTGGTGGCAGCGGTTGGAGAAGCCCTGTAGGTTTTGTTGTACTCGTAACAGCTTTATACCCATGTGTAACAACCTTTAATAAAGTCAATAACATCATGTTTCATGGTGGGCCAAGTAAAGGTATGGTTCACGCGTGCCATAGTTTTTCTAACACCGAAATGTACACCAACAGGGCTGCAATGGAACTCCCGTAGTATCTCTTGTATCAAATGTGGGTCCCAACCGATGAGAAACTTACCTTTGTATAACTTTTGGGGAGCCGAACCCTAAGTATTTTGTTAGTTTTTAGGCCGTCTTTAGGGCTTAAAAACCCTATTGTAACTGACCTTAATCCATGTTTTAATCAAGTAAGATTGTTTATCGTTAATCATTTAATATGTCTATGTGTTGTTTGATTGATCTATGTTCTTGCTTTCTTTATAACATGTTAGGCTAACCCCTCCCTTGTATTTACTTATGATTGCATCAAAGTTGGATTGTAGATCCTTTTACTGTTGCTTCTTGTGATGAATGTGCGCGTTAGGCTTTAGAAAACTAGCCATAAGATATTAAATTGGCATAGACGTCTAGGGAAACACGAGTGTGTAGAAAGGATACCATCTGGTAATAGTTTTCATACAACCTTACCCCCAATATGGTTGATCCCTCTTAAGATATTTCAATTGCATTTAATATACTCGTAGGGGCCTTGTAATTGTCTTCATACTACCTTACTTATGCGTTGCCTTAACGGAATATTAAATAGATGGCGGGTTTGTGTAATTCGTTCATGACTTAGGAAATACTTACACAGATCATCACGAGTGTGACAAGGCAACAGGATTAGGAGAAGCAATCTAATGAGTAATGCATGTTTAAGTAAATACACTATCTTATCATAAAGTTATCACCAGTATTATAGATTATATTTAGTTTTGTTAGGATTAAAATACTTCTTGATGATCTTAGAGTTACTGCTGCTAAGGTTTGTGTTACTGCTGCTAAGTTAAAGATTAGTGATGTCCGTGAACTTTAATAAAAAAATATGCTAAGTAGTTAGTGCTGCTAGTATAAAGTTAGTACTGCTGGTGAATATTAAAGAAAATATTCTAAGTAGTTATTACTGCTTGTACACAGTTAATACTGTTGGTGTATAAGTTACTACTGCTGGTGTTAAAAGTTAATGCTGCTAGTATAAAAGTTACAACTGCTCAAAGATTATCACTGCTGAAAGAGTTTCTACTGTCAGAGAAAGGATAAAGACAGAAAAAAGGATAAAGATTGTTTGGAGATCAATATTACTTACGTGATAAGTATTAGTTATTTATAGAATAGATCATAGAGAATATTCTAAGTCTTAGGAATATATTGTAAATCGACTAGGACTCCTTGGTGTATAAAAGGAGGTCCTAGGGCATAGAGTTTGATATCTAGCACCGAGGGCATGGTACGATGAATTGTTAAAGTTTCCCTTACAGAATAACTTCTTCAAAGGCACCATTGATCCAACGTTGTTTATAAGGTGCTTCGATGATGACATCTTAGTGGCACAGGTTTATGTAGATGATATCATCTTTGGTTCTACAAACCCTAGATATACCCAGTTATCTTCTGACCTTATGAAAAGCCGCTTCGAAATGTCGATGATGGGGGGGGGGAAATGACGTTTTTCCTTGGTTTATAAGTTAACCAATCCCCTATGGCATCTTGATAAACCAGTCCAACTACGTGTTAGAAATCCTTAAAAATTATAGAATGGAAGCTTGTGATCCCATTGGTACTCCAATGGAGATCAAAGATAAAGTGATAAACTTGACCTAGATCAAAATGGGACTCTAGTCGATGCAACAAAATACCGAAGCATGATTGGTGCCCTTATGTATCTTACGTCAAGCAGACCAGACATTGTACATGCTACTTGTTTATGTGCTTAGTACCAGGCTAAGCCAAACCGAGAAGCACCTCAAGGAGGTTAAAAGAATCTTTCGCTGTCTCTGAGGAACCATTAAATTTGGGTCTCTGGTATACGAAGGATTCTGGTTTTGAACTAACTGGATTTTCAGATGCTGATAATGCAGGATGTCGAGACACCGTCAAGAGTACTTCCGATGGAACTCAATTCTTAGGCGAAAAGCTGGTGAGCTGGTCCTCAAAGAAACAAGACTGTACGGCGCTGTCAACAACGGAAGTAGAATATGTGTCTCTATCGGCTTGTTGTGCCTAAGTCATTTGGATGCGGACATATTTAACGAATTATGGCTTTCACTTTCACAAGATTCATATCTATTATGATTCGAAATCAGACATAGCCATATCCTGCAACCCGGTCCAACACTCAAGAACCAAACACATCGTTGTCCGCTATCATTTCATAAAGGAGCACGTGGAAAAGGGTACGATTGAATTGTATTTTGTCAAGACGAATTACCAATTGGCCGACCTCTTCACCAAAGCCCTTCCAGTGGATAGGTTTAATTATTTGGTTTGTCGCCTTGGTATGTGTAGTTTGTCTCCACAGGAGCTTGAACGTCTTGCAAAATCATAGTAATTCTTTGTATATATTTATCAGAAAAGGAAAATCTAAAATATAAAAACCTATAAAAGCAAAATATAAAATCAAAAAAATACAAAAATTAATCTTCTTCGACATGATCTCGTAAATCGATACATATCGCACCTAGGAAATAAAAAGAAAAATAAAGTTGATTAATATTGACACGGGTGTATAAATGAAGTTCGAGCGAGAGTTTTAAAAGTTTTCAAAACATGTCTCTTCAAATTTTCTGTACGACTTCTAAGTAAATGTCAGGTTAGGACTTGGTCTCTAAAGAAAGGAAAATGTTCATTTATGTACATTATTCATACACAACAGGAAGTTCACATCTTCTCAGTCTTGAGCAAAGTCATATAAACATTCAAAGTTTTGAATGCTCAAGAGAAGCACTAAGGAAATGATACTTCATAAGATAAATTAAAAAAAATCATTTTTCAGTTGAGATATTTTTCAAGTTATTTTCAAAGGAAAATCTTAAATTCTGATTCAATATGTGTGCTCAACAAACTCATACTTCATGTTTTCACTCTAATCTTTATGGAGGGGGAGTATAAAATTTTGATATTGGTCATTGGCATGCATTCCTATCTCCCATTATGTAGTTAGTCTAAAAGTGGATCAACGTACAGTAACTTGTATTTTAATTCACTTGTTAAGTCAAAAATTGTCACCACATATGCAATTTTTGAGGGGGAGAACAATGATTAAAATGTGATCAATATTGCTTAATAATGGATAAGATCTCTTAATTATAAGTGCATTCTCGACCTCGCATGTGCAAAACTCTTTCATAATATGATGCATATGTGTAGGGGGAGCTTTTTGGTGATATAGAAAACTCTCAATGTGTAATAAATGATTTCTCAAATATGTTGTTTGCTTTTTAATGGTTTTATGGCTACTATGGAAATACCAAAGACCGACCAACTGTTGTTTCTTACGGTGTTATAAGGCGGTTAAGAATAGGTATCTTGTTCCATGATCCAACTAGAATCGGAGGGATCTACCCAGGGACACTCCAATAGATAGAGTAAAAGTCCTTAGGTATGATTGAAAAAAGGAGTAAAGTGAGATTGGGAAGAATGTTATCCAAGGCATGAGTTATCACCGGAACAAACCCGACATGGTGATGTTGAGGACGCGTTGGAATAACATTGAAGGGGTTAAAGAATGAAAAAGAATTGTAAGGATAAAAGGTGTAAAGAAAGAAGCCCTCCATACAACCTTAGGCAGAAACCGGGTCAATGCATAATCTATGGGTAATCACAAAGCTGGTGCTGGTATTGAAGACAAGTCATCATGGACCCAGTGATGCAATGCACAACCCTCCCAGCTACTCAGGCTTCTCTCAAAAGAGGTTTGTTTCATTTCTCACGGAGTACAACACTCTTATATTGACCTTCTTCATCCGAGATCGTTGATATTGAAAAGGTGGCAGTCTGCTCCAGCCTCCGATCACCAAATAACAAATGTGCACTTATAGAGTCTAGAGCCAACGAGATCAATCAAAATCTCATTAGAACATAATTTCATATACACTTGTTGTTCATCATCAAGAACACAAGTTGTATAAGAGTCCAACACAGACATAAATATAATCTGTGTGTATTAATGAGAATTGATGGATACTTTTTGAATACATAAAACTTTCGATATGTTTAAAAATCTGTATTCATTAACATGTCGACTAATTTTCAAACAAGTTTTCAATCTCATGTCCATTGTGGTATCCTCAAAAGGGCATCTGGGCATGGGAAGTATGTACACGTATGTCGGCTTATCATTGAGATAGGAACTCACAGATTAGTCTTAATGTGTTGTCTGCTTTGAGGGGGGGGGGGGACACTCCGGTATCGAGAACGGCTAGTGCAACTTGTGAAACCTTGTCAAGGAGATTCTTTGAATTCTAACCTGTTCACAGGCAATCATTTTATATGATTAACGGGGAACAGTAGTTATTGTCAACCATATTCGATGAAATGAAAAGACCTATCTCGTCTATGTCTGTTGTTTATCTATACCGTTAAAAACATGCAGGACAAGTCAAGGGCGTTTCCTCTCATATTCAGATGAGTCGCAGTCAAGGCCCACATACCATTCTCAAAGTTCAAGGATACATTATCAGCATTAATCAAAACTTGAGACAATTCTGAATTTTTAAAGATACACTCCGCAAGCTCTAATTCAACAAGATCTCTCAAAGAACATGTCACACCCCGTAATTTTTGGGATTTTTAAATGACAAATTTACCCTTTGACTTTTTGGGTCCGACTTGACTTTTTGACCTTTTACGGTCATATAAAAACGATTACCGCGTAGCCGGTAAATTTTTGAAACGTATTTAAATAATAAATCATAATTATTATTATTATCTCTCATTTACAAATTTATTTTTCAAACTTATTTGACTTGAAAACGAGAAGATATATGTTATTCCTAAGTTGACTTATCAAAAACGACCCTCCAAAATGAGTTATTAATTATGGAGTATATTAGTGTTTGACATAAAACGCCATTCCGGACAACTTTTCAGTTTTACCCGAGACTCGAAACCAAGCAAAAAATGACTAAAATACCCTCGCAAAGTTTTAGAAACCGCACACAACGCGTACCGACACAAAAATAATTAAATTTATATTTAATTATCACTTTTTATTAAATAAAAATAATTAATAAATTATTTTACATTTTATTCAAAAACGCGAATACTCAAATTAAAGTATTATTTTTACGGACAAAGCATGCCCGTGATACCCAATGGCTACCAAATAAATAATAATTATTTAAATATATTTTATAAGATCATTTATAAAATAATAGTCGAGTAAATACTCATTTTCGTCGGAAAAACTATTTTAAACGCAACGGCGCAACTTTCGTGTTTTAATTCAATCGTTAACTATGCTAAACGAGTCCCGAACCATTATTTTACAAAAGATTAACCCCAATCTATTTTGAACTTGCCACATTTATTTTAAACTTTTAAATATAAATACCCAACCCATTAGGGTTTCACCTCATTTTATCATAACCCTAGCACACACTTATACTCTCCTCCCTCCCCTCTCACTTTCCGACGCCTCCCACTCTTTCCGGCCAGATTTTGGCCGGATTCCGGCCACCACTACCGCCGCCACCGCCGCACCACTCCATCATCATCGTGACCCCCACCACGGCTCAGCCGCCACCCAAACGATCTCACCGTCACCAACATCATCGCCACCATCCACCCACCACCAAATCCACCATCCTCATCACCACAGCCGACCACCACATCGCCACCTCCACACCATGATATCCTCCACACCATCAACACCGTCGTCATCCCCACCACCCCGCTGTCACCATCTTTCCATCATCACCACCTCGCCACCACCAAAAGGGTGCGTTTGGTTTTCCTTTTTAACCGCAAGGGTGTGTTTGGTTTTCATACAGCATAATGTGCGTTTGGTTTGCTGTTTATCAGCATAGGGTGCGTTTGGTTTGCTGATTATCAACTTTAGGGTGCGTTTGGGTTAGCAGAAAATCAAGTAGGGTGCGTTTGGTTTTCAGAAGCACCACCACTAGGGTACGTGTGGTTTTATTAAGCACCAACAGGGTGCGTTGGTTTAGCAGAAATGGCACCAAGGGTGCGTTTGGGTTTTCATAGCACAAGGGTGCATTTGGTTTTGATAAAAACGACCCGCAAGGGTGCGTTTGGTTGTGTAAAACACCACAAGGGTGCGTTTGGCTGTGTAAACAACCATAGGGTGTGTTTGGGTTTTTTAAATATTAAGGGTGCGTTTGATTTTGGTTCTAACAACTTTTGGGTGCGTTTGGTTCTGGGGTTAACAGCCCTAAGAGGGTGTTTGTTTTGCTGTGAAACAGCCGAGTAGGGTGCGTTTGGTTTAAGCAGTAGGGTGTGTTTTGTTTTGCTCTTTTTATTTTAATTTATTTATTTGATTGATCTCCGTCTAATAAATATATTTTGAAACACGGCGGATATTGCAACAACTATTGATTTAAGGGGAAAATGTTAAATTTTGTAAAAATGAGAAACGTTGTATAAACGAATAGGTCATGCCGAAATTTATAAAAATTTCTATACTTAATGTTTTTTGTTTAAAACTTTTATTATCTTGGAAACCCGATAAAAAAAGGTTAAGTTATATAGTTTTTAAGAGTATTAAATTGTAATTACACAATAACTCAACAACAAACGAAAACTACACTTTTACAAATGAGACAACCCTTTTAGCTAAAAAGAAAATGAAATACTAATTTATAAAATATTATTTTATAAATCCCTACTAAAAGATAAACCATAACTTTTGTAAAAACTTTAAAACGACATTTATTTCATTCATAACTTTAAAACGTGTGTTTACTTTTATACAAGAACTCTTTATTAATTTACTTGGTGATTTTCAAACACGGGTCGAATTATTTTGTTCCAATTATTTTCTTACGTTTCTTATATAATACTGCGTCTTATTCTTTTGGTTGTTTGCCTTTATTATATAATTCACCATATGAGTTATATAATTGTTCATTTTTCATATGTAATATATACTGAATATATTACATACTTTGCGTTTACTTTTCGATTTATTTTATTTAACCAACCACAAAACTCTTACAACTTGTAATCCATATCCTTTATCAACGTGTCGCGTTGATGTACTCATCCATCGGAAAATCCAAATTCATCATCCTAAGCTAGTAGGACTTAGCCGTTTAGTTAAGCTGCATCTTCTTGGTCGAGCCGTTCCATTTTTCGTCTGCAATGTGCTTATTATTTGCTTTTCTGCTAATTGTTCTACAACATCAAGGTGAGTTCATAGCCTCACGTTTTACTTGTTTTATATTTTTTACTTTACTATTTTAGGGTGAGAACATGCTCGTTTACAAACTTGTTTACTCTAATGATTTCAAGCTTTTATAAATATTCGTTTGCAAACTTGGTTACATGATTGATAACACACTTTGTTTTATTTATGGATGCAAATACTTAAAGCCTTTCTTTTGGAAATACATGGTTGATTTTACTATGGACACAAGTATCTTGATCTACTTTCCCTGTTACGTGTTGCCTAAGTTACGAATAGACCACTAATGCCCGAATTATCATGAACCGTCAATTGCTTAACCGACCGTACTGGTTATGTGAGCGCGAGTGTTATAAATAGATCTATTTTGACTAATTATCCCTATCCAGGTAAGTAGCGTTTACTAGTTTCGGAGGTCCGAACAAACGGATATATACCATGTCGGATTGTCAATAGGTGATCTTGGTCAGATACCTTTAGGGCGAGTAGTTCTATTTGGCATATAAAATGCTTCCTTTTAAATTGAGATTCAATGTCATGAGCTTAGCACAACAGTACATACTTTTCATGTGATATTGTATTTGTTATAATAGTCTCATGTGTTTTGTATGTGAAGTCGTAAACTGCTAAGATTGTCACATACATTTTGAAATCTTGTGATCCACACTACTTCGTTTGAACATTTCAAATTGCTAAACATCCTTTCATAATACTTTGAGTGAAGCTGTATTCACTAAACATTTTGATTCTCATAAATGTTTTACTTAAACCTATGAATTCACTCAACTTTATGTTGACCGTTTTAGCATGTTTTTCTCAGGTGATTAGCTTTGGATTTCTTGACGTGCTATGTGGAGTCTACGTGCAATATGATACCTTTTATCAAGACTTTATTTCTCTTTCATACTCGTTGTCTTTTGAAAATCAAATTATGCTTCCGCTAGATTTTTCTTACGCTTCCGCAAATGTTAATTTCTTTTGAAACTTGTAAAACTTATCTATTTTTAAATAATGCAACGAGTCATGATTTTCAAAACGTCCATTAGTGGTCGTTCTCTCATGCCTTGTGTTCGATATATGATGACGTCACGCTCTCGGACACGTATTCCGTCCAGGCCCTGTCTGGGGGTGTGACACAACGTCAAGCATATGATTTCAAATAGATCAAGTCACAAGGTCTATGCTGGGGAAGATTGTCAGCCTTCAAGTAATGTCAAAGGATGAGTATGTTGGTTAAAAAGTGTTCCAGTCAAGAAAGATACAAGATTATCTCAGGTTAAAGACCATGATATCAAGTTAAAGACACAAGATATCAAGACTTAGATCAAGATCCAAGATCACAAGCATACAAAAGGAACTTCAAAAGAATTCCCAAGCATAAGGCTCCAAGATTCAAGACGTCACAAAAAGTAAAGCCATAAGCGCAATGACCACCCCTTAAGGGAGATTGTTAGCCTCGTTTTTAGTAAAAAGATGGTCATTAAATATTCTCGAGCCTTGTATAGGAAAACATAGTTTATGGGAATTAGTCTAAGCTAATTGGGCCTAGTTATTGGGCTAAAGCCTATTTCAGTTGTTATTTTCAGCCCATTAAGGCCCAATGTAAGCCCAAGTGGCAAATATCCTCTTAGGGTATAAATACCACCATTCTAGCATGTTAGGAGGGTGTTGGTTCTCATTTTTCTCTTCTATGAAAGTCTTTCATTTTTCTTTGTACTCTTTCTCTCTCTTGGATTTCTATGATTTTCGTGTATTGGTGATGATTTGATATCCTAACACTGTGGGAAAAGCATCAGTCCCTAGTGATTCAAAGATAATCACACAACTCAATGATGAGGGGATGAATCAAACTCTCATTGATCAATCAGGTGCTGGCTTCGACCATGTGTAAAACCCAATCCACTAGATTAGAAGAGTCCGTCCCTAACCTAAACAAAGGCAATACTTCTTCTGAGGTGGAGCTGGGTATTAAACCTCATGTTCTTAACCTTGTTCAAATACATGATCTCTTTGCTGATTCAGAAGAAGAGTTGCCAAGCTTTAGTAATGAATAATTTTTTGCTGATGGTGATGAAATGAAAACTCATAAACCATAACATACTACCGAGTCATCTCCACCCCAAGAAAAAACTCATGAACAACCACAACCTGGATCACAAAATCTAACTGAACATGAAGAATCCAAGCACTACTCAGGCTCCCCAGCTTGTTCATCATCACCATCTGATATTGGCTATAAGGATGTTGATAATATCAAGAATGTCACTGAAAGAATTCTATCAAGAAATCTTCAATGGTGCTATGAAGTTTTATTTGCTCACATGGAAACAGAGAATGTGGATAGACATATTGAGGATGATGCTTCTTATACTAATCTGATAGCTAAGGTTGAAGATTTATACACTTAATTATTGATTGCCAGAAAAACAACTAGCAAAGCCATCAACAGCAACATGTACTTTGTTGAGCTTCAACAATAAAATCAAGAAACTGTAAGGGAATCTGTTCCAAAAGGGTTAACCAAGGTTCAGGAGTATCTACAAGCAGACTCTGAACTGAAAGAGAAGGTTAAATCCCTGATAGGCACCAACCTCAACAACTCTCGAAATCTTGCTGAGGTTACTCAGCTTCTCAAGAGAGCCAACCTACCAAATATCATTACCTTTCTTGAAGATATTCAGGGTGTCGTCAATCAACAGAATGCTCATTATACAACTCTTGCTAGATCCATCAAGTCCCTGACTTAGAATCTTGGTCCTCGACTGACTAAGATTAAAGAAACACAAGCTGACATTCTAGCTGATCTTACAAACGTCAAGACTGACACTACAGAGATCAAATATATGGTTTTATAAATTTACCAAGTCTTCAAAGGCTCATATTCCTTTACCTCTTCGTCAGTGCACCTTACCAAGTAGCTACACCCACTAAAGTAAATGCACCTGTTAGGGGGGGAGACTTTTTCACTAGTCAATACAGAAAGCCCATTCTTTAGTCCAAAGAGACAACCAATGTTGTACAAAGGGGATCCTTCTTAAAATGAGGGGGATAATAAGCCAAAGATTACTAAAATCTTTGAAGAGCCTATGATAGAGCTAGTCAGCATGATCGAACCTATTGATGATAATGAAGAACAAAAGGTTGAAGTTGAACAACCTAAAGTCACTAAACCAATCACTTCCACCCCAACACCAATCACAACAACATTACCTGGGTCTTTTGATGCTCAGACTGGTCTATCTTTTACTACTCTTAAGCTTGATAAAGGTAAGGGAATTGCCACTAGAACTGAAGACTCCCCAATTTAACTCAAGAAAGCTTCAAAGAAAGTTCGTCAAGACCTTGATGAAGCTGCACTATTAGACTTTCAGTTACATGATGGTAGAGTGGTCAAGATGACACATGATGCGATTGATCAATATCTTGAGAAGACTGAGAAAGTGAAAAATGTTGAACTATTAAGGATTGAGATTGGGAAAGTGGCTGCTGAGGAAGTTAAGAGTGTTGATGCTCCAATTGAAGGAGGAAAGGATTTCTTGAAATAACAACTCCTTAAAAAGAACAACGAGAAGGTCAACAAGATTGCTAACAGAAAGAAAATACTTTATGATTAGTATGTCTAGACCGCCACTTGATTGTGAAGTTTTATATACCTAAAATATATCACAATATAATATAAACCTAAGAGCAATTAAGAAAATTACCAAGTTACCCTCGGTAAAATTCACTCTCAAAAATATATATAATATAATATATAATACGTATATTAAACCGGGCAAATATGATCACCCGAGTCGTTTCCCCAACGACTAGTGAAATTGAAACCTTGTTTAAGCTTGGATTATGATTTGAATAAGCAAATGGATGATTTAATAATCTAAATCAACAATTAAAATGGACAATTAAAAACAATTAAAAATTAAACTAATACGGGAAACAATTAAAACGTGACAATTAAGCGAGTAAACTAAATTTAACCCTAAGAGTGCAAACTAATTTCCTACACCTAAATTAGGATAAAAGAAAATTTTAAGAAAAATAAAAATATATTTTAGATTATTTTTGAATTTTTTTATTAATTAAAAACTATTTAATTCTAATTAAATCCTAAAAATAAAAAAAATAGAAAATAATTGAAATTATATTTTTCCTAAGTAAAAAATAAGGTAAAAAGAAATTTTAGAAAAGAAAATTACTATTTTTGGTTTTTAGATTAAAAGATTATGAGTTTTCTAAAATTTAACTAATAAAAACTATAAAAATAATAAATTATTAAAAATAAAGTCCTAAAAATTTTATAAAATTACATAATAAGAAATGTGCAGAACTTTCTAAAAATAAAAGCCCTTAGTTTTTACTTTTTATTTAAAGATTAATTAAAATAACTAAAAACTAAACACTAATTATTATTAAATTAATTAAAAAATAATTAAAAACTAAACTTAGGGACTACTGTGTTAAAGCCTTACGGGCTAAACGGGGCTAAAGTATTAAGAGCAAGAAAAAGGTTTAACTTAGAAACAATTTTTAAAAACAGAAAAAATTACAAGAATGGTCCTGAAGACCTAACCGATAACAACCAAAGTCCTAATAAGCCCCTCAAAATAAGTTGAAGTTTTAAAAAGTGCTTTTAGAAAAAACTCAAAGAGAAAGTTGTAGAACAGTCTTGCCCCCCCCCCCCCCCCTGACAACTTTAATGAAAGACTTATTGCTAAAAGCCACAATAAGCTCAATAAGAGCTATTTATCAGCTGACCTCAGAAAGTGGGGTTTAAAACCTTGGTTAGAAAATAAGCTATAAAAAACTCAATATTAGTTCAAAATGGTAAAAGGATGGAAGTTTATAATGAGCTTTTGATATGCCTAATCTATAAATGAAAAGAAATCAGTGCTTAAACTTCTTTTAATCTACTGAAATTGATCATGAACTAAGTAACTCAGAAATATAAAAAACAATAAGCAAAAAATTCCAATTAAGCTAACTACTCAAAAGATAATCTAGATTTAAGCTACTTAAAACTGATAATAAAACTGATTATTATTATCCTAATTTAAGCTATAAATTCTACCACCTTAAGCTAGGATTCAAAATTTATTAAAGCTAAAATTCTATTGCTACTGTTTTTGGCTTTTATGATTTTTTATGAATTTGGACAGCTAAATTAAGCTAAGAAATAAGCTAGAATGCAATTTAAGACTTAATATATATTAGCTATAACTAATCTAACTTCTACTTGATCGATGCACCTAAATACCTACTTATACTTAACTAAAAAACTAGGCTAATAGTGACAGTACTAACTGACTCAATTAAAAATAAAATATCAACAACTCAATTTAATACATATACTATCCTCACCTTTCAAAATTTACTACCCATCATATCTAGTAATAATAATATCTCCTCCACCCCTTAACTCAAATCACATCCACAACCAATCCCCACACCATTCACTATATACACACTTCCTTATAACCAACTCCCACCATTCACAATGTAAAACCAATTGACATATCACATTACACCCACAACTAAATTAACAATCATCACACAATGTTAGTTTGCTGTCCCCGCTAGATTCAGGCCGAGATTATATATAAGTATCAACTAATGTAAAACCTATCAACTCAACCCAATACTTATATCCTACTAGACATACTTATCCACACTCACCCTCCCCCCCACCACCCCCAACCCCCCCACCCACACACCCCCCCCCCCCCCCCCCCCCCCCCCCCCCCCCCCCCCCCCCCCCCCCCCCCCCCCCCATGGAGAATTATTCGACAGCAGTACTAACTTTTTGTTAAGTACTGGATGCACTTTGCACAAGTTGGTAAACCAAGACGATGCAGGTTTTTAGGGAAATCCTTTGCACTTTCAGAAACACTTAAGTAGAGGAGTACAAGGTAAATAAGCAAGCAGATCTAAGCCTTTGAAGGCTTAGATCAAATTTTCACAAGCTAAAGCTTTAAGACAAAATGCCCTGGTGCTGGCACTCTTAAATTACGCTTAAACTTTCTAAATTTCCAAATCTATTTAATGCAAATTCATTTCCTAATGTTTATAACTAATTTCCCAAGTTGTCTTCTCAAAAAGGTTTTGCACAAAAACTTTTTGACTTTAGTTATGGTTCAAATATGGCTTATGCCAAACACCCCTTTACTACTTGGGAACTAGAAATAACTATGACTTTTAAATGCAAATCTAATTAATAGCACTAATTACCAAATTATTTTAGCTTTATACACCTTAACTAACATGAATTAACAACTAATTAAGCAATAATCTATGATTTAAACTAATTTTCTACTATTTTTTTATTCTTTTTAAGGTTTTTAAGACAATATATGTTAAAGACTAAGATCTAAATTATTTTAATCAAAATAAAAAAAAACAAAGAATATTTTTAAAGCAACTATGATTATTAAGCTAGTAAAAACACAAATAAGCACTAATAAGCAACTTTAATAAGCTAATAAGTAGATCTACACTATTAAGCTAAAATTAAGCTAGAAATGAAATTATGAAAAGTAAATGAAAAAACTTACATGTGTTCAGCTAACAGAAGCTCAACCCCCTCAAATTACCAAGCTACAAAGCTTCATATGCTTATTCATTGTGAATAAGATAGTATAATGTCCATAACTTAAGGATCTTCATTTTAGTTCCCTTTCCATAGCTTAAATCAATAAGTCAAGTGTAAGATAATAGTTTTTTTAAGTGATTTTAATGTATTTAAATTAAAATTCAAGGTTAATTAAGCTCAATTCATGAGCTCTAGAGACTTCATGAGAGCATTTGGTAGCTTATGGCTTTAGTTTAACAATTGATATGAAAACAAAGAGATTAGGAGAAATTATCTAAAAACTGAATTATCATTAATAAAAAGCTTAGTTACAATACTTTAAATGAAAGTTACAATGGTTAAAGGTAAATTAAGCTGGAAAAAGGAAATTAAGCTAAAACTTAAATCTAAAGCTACGTGTAAAAAAAACTAGATAGGTGAAAAGATGATCCATGTGTGTGAACTGTTGAGGGCTATTTATAGCTGAACAAAGAACCTTCTAGCCCCTAGCCTTCATCAATCATCCACCCTTGATCTTTCTTTCATTGTTGATTTCTTTCTTGAGTCGTTGGATCACATTTGTGGACACCTGAGGATTGCCAGCATGTCATTCTTTGATATGACATGCTGTGCTAGTTTTGTGAGGGATACAAGAGCAATTTTCTTCTTTACTTGTGCTTTTCTCTCAACAACGTGGCATTCTTCCTTTGGGATTGGACCAATCAGAGATTTCTCCATCTCCACGTGGCTTGAGCTTGAGAGTGAGCTAGTGAGAAGCGTGATTTGACTAATCTCTCCCTTCCATCTTATAAACGAGCTCTTGAATTGACTTAAGCACCCCTTAATTTGTATTTGCCCTTTAATTTTGACTGTGGGTAAAGATGGCGACGACGGGTGAATAGTGCTCATGTTTGGCGCCCAAGTCATAACTGAATTGGGTAAATTCAGTTTTAACTTTGACTCACTAGCACAATTGGCCCCTCTCTTTGCATTTCTCTTTTTGTAGTTATAAACTAGTTTCAGAAATTGGCAGAATTGGCCCTTGTGGTTTATAAAAAGGAAAATGGACTAGGGTTTTGGGCTTATGGTTATGGGCTTGGATCCGGGTATAGATTTTTAGGGTTTTTTCAGGCCCATTAAGGTTTTTAAGGCCCAATAAGAGGTGAGGGGATATTTTTGGACTTTGGTGAAACTTGAAGGGTGAAAATGGAATGTTTTTGGGTTTTGTCTTTTATTGGTTGACCAATGTTTGACTGGATTTGACTGAGGCTTGACTTTTCTGGCTTCGGCTTTGATTCTTTGGCTTCTTTTTGTACTCTTCTGATTCTCGTGTCCGTGCTTGCCCGTTTTTGACTGTTTTCTTGTGATTTTTGATATATCCGTACCTGCACACACAAAACACAAATACAAGCATATTTTTGCCATTTTTGGTCTGTTTTGGGTTTAATTGGGTTATTTTAGGTACAAACGGATATGTGTATTTTACACTTATCAAAATTCCCCAAACTAAACGATTGTGTGTCCTCACGCAATATCACATGCCTTATAACCAAATACCTCGAAACTTCCCCAAACTAAACCTTTGAAAAGTAGCAAAGATTTTTGTTGAGAGAGTTAAGAGATCACAAGTTATAAAACACCCGATTTCCCATTTTCAAAGATTTTTCTCTTTTTATGATTTTTCTTGATAATTAACTACCTAACTACAACTTATTTGTGTTGACATAATGTATTGTTTTCATTACCTCATTGGTAACTTTTAGGATCATAGAACAAAAAGCACAATTAAGTGTCTAAAAGATAACTTCATCATCCCCGATTTTTCACTTTTCCCATGCTAAGCTTAAAAACAAGATCATTGTCAATTACAAGTCATGACACTAACACTACTCATAAATATTAATTGTGTACTTACTTTTCCTCCCGCAAATCCTACTTTTGTATCTCAAGATTTTACTTAAGTCATATACCCGAGGGCTCTTTAAGACTTTTGTTTCGATACTTTATTAATTCCAAAAATAAAGCGTAACGGTTAAGAACGCAATAATTAGCTCCTAGCTCTTTTCAAAAGATCAAATGTCATCAAGAATAAAGTCCACATCGAGGCAACCAAAATTTGGCTTTTATTAGGTTACTTAAGCAAGGCACCATTCATGTCATATACCCTAAGGCTCTTTAAGACATGAATGGACCAATCTTATTTGCACCATATACCCTTAGGCTCTTTAAGGTACAAAGTAAGACAAAAAATTAAGCAACATTATTAAACTGCAGTCCTTTAGAAGGCTACAACATCGGCCACGCCTCCGACAAGATGTAGCAAACATATTTTGACCTTGGTAGCTTCCTCGACCTTTTAGAAGGCTGTAACATCGGTTGTGAGCCGGCAAGATACAGCAAACTTTTATCAGTCTTGGATTATTATTGAATTCTACTTATCCCATATACCCTAAGGCTCTTTAAGGAATAAGCAAAATATTTATTAATGTGATACATATAGTATGCCAAATTAAGTATTCCTGATGTGTACTCATCCTAATCACAAAGGAACTAAAGAAAACTTCTATTAGCTAATTATTAACCAAAAAACCGCACAACTCTATTTATTAAACAATTATATATAAAGGTGAAACAAGCTAATGGGAGAAAAAGCCACAATTAACACTTATGAGCTTGAAAGAAAACCAACTATTCTACGTTTAATGTCATGACTTATAAATAACACTATCATTTCTTGATCTTCGCAAAAGAAATTCGCAAATACTTAGCCTATATAAAATCCAACCTGGCATAATTAAAATCTACTTGAGATTAGCACAAGCCTTCATTTACTAATGATTCAAGTCTAGCATGTTTAAAGTCTACATGAGACTAGCACAAACTATCATCATTAATTGTTAAGGGAGAAAGCTAGAACTCTACACGTTCGATCGGGTCAAAAATTACTTCTTATTCTTACCAACAGAAAACCTACATTCGTGTCTTAACATTTTTTTATTTATTTATTTATTATTTTTTATTTTTTAACTATATATGACAAATAAGAACTTAAAAATTTAAAATTTTTGCTATTTTTGTGGGAAAACGGGTATGTGAGAACAAAACAATAAGCAGGTAACATCAGATCGATAGATTCCCTCCCCAAACTAAAACGAAACATTGTCCTCAATGTTTAAAGTCGGGTCTCAATGAAAATCTAAGCCGTTTATGAATTATGCAAAGATAAACGTGAATCGATAAGATGAAAGGATATTGGATTTCCCCAAACTAATTTCAAATAAAGGAAAGGAAGCTCGAGTGAAACGGGACGCAATCACCGGACACGAGAGGCTTCAAAAATAGTTGGGTTGATCCTACAAAAATCACAACAAGCAACAAACAACAAACAACGAGAAATCTTCACACATCACAACACATTAGATAGAAAATAGAAAGAAAATAAAAAGGATAAGCATGGGGTGAACTCCCACGAAGCGGCTTGTTTTTGGTCACCGAGTCACAAGCTCGACTCGATCCCTGAATTTAGTTGTCCTTAGGGAGAGTGTGGAGATCCGGGACTACCTTGGGTGGTATGTCCCCTCCGAAGTAATGTTTCACACAGTGACCATTTACTTTGAAATTCGGGCCATCGGGTTGAGATAATTCCACTGTTCCATAAGGAAAGACTTGAGCGATAGTAAAAGGTCCTGACCAACGAGTTTTAAGCTTTCCGGAGAATATCTTTAACCGGGAGTTGAAGAGTAAAACTTGATCACCAACATTGAAGATTTGATTCTTGATCTTTGAGTCATGAAGTTTCGTTGTCTTCTCCTTGTAGATTAATGAATTCTTATAAGCTTGATCTCGAAGCTCGTTAACTTCATTTAGCTGCAGCTTCTGATGATCACCCATGATCTTGATGTTGAAATTTACATGCTTAAGAGCCCAATACGCTTTGTGTTCTAATTCGACTGGTAAATGATAAGATTTTCCATAAATGAGCTGATAGGGTGTGCATCCGATTGGTGTTTTGAAAGCTGTTCGGAATGCCCACAAAGCATCGTCTAGCTTGTCAGACCATAAGGCACGGTTTTCTCCTACCGTCCTTTCAAGAATACGCTTAAGACCATAAAGAAATTCGCAAATACTTAGCCTATATAAAATCCAACTCGGCATATTTAAAATCTACTTGAGATTAGCACAAGTCTTCATTTACTAACGATTCAAGTCTAGCATGTTTAAAGTCTACATGAGACTAGCACAAACTATCATCATTAATTGTTAAGGGAGAAAGCTAGAACTCTACACGTACGATCGGGTCAAAAATTACTTCTTATTCTTACCAACCTACATTTTTGTCTTAACACTTATTATTATTATTATTATTATTTTTTATATATTTATGACAAATAAGAACTTAAAATTTTAAAATTTTTGCTATTTTTATGGGAAAACGGGTACGTGAGAACAAAACAATAAGCAGGCAACATCAAATCGATAGATTCCCTCCCCAAACTAAAATGAGACTTTAAAATTTTCATAACTACACGAGCATCGTTTGTGGGGAGCACCTTCGCTTCAACCCATTTTGAAAGATAGTCGACTACTACAAGGATATACTTATTCCCTTTGGATGACGGAAAAGGTCCCATAAAATCAATACCCCATATGTCGAAGCTTTCACAAACTTGGATAGTGTTTTGAGGCATTTCATCACGATTGAGAAATTTTGCCTTGTCGTTGGCACGTATCACAAGATTTGATCATCGAATGAGCATCTCGATATATACTAGGCCAAAAGAAACTGGCATCAAATATTTTTTGAGCGGTGAGATTGGCACTAAGATGGCCTCCGGTGGGTCCTTCATGACAAGCCTTGAGGATTTCAAGAGCTTCGTGTCCAGATACACACCTACGAATGATTTGATCCGCACAAATTCGAAAGAGGTAGGGATCATCCCAGAAATAATGTTTTACATCTTTGAAAAATTTCCTCTTCTGTTGAGTTGACATTCCTTTTATGATAAAATTCCCCGCATGGTAGTTTGCAAAATCGGCAAACCATGGGGTACTTCCGTTTGATATAACTCCAAGAGTTTCTAAAGGAAAATGTTCGTTAATGTCTTTGTTTTCCAAAACATCTTTGTGAGGATTCTCGAGTCTTGACAAATGATCGGCGGCTAGATTTTCACTTCCTTTCTTGTCAAGAATGGTGATATCGAACTCTTGTAAAAGTAACACCCATCGAAGCAACCTTGGTTTGGCATCTTGTTTGTTCATGAGGTATTTTAAAGTAGAGTAGTCGGTATAAACAATGATTTTGGATAAGACAAGATATGGCCGAAACTTCTCAAAAGCATACACTACGGCGAGCATCTCTTTCTCCGTTGTAGTGTAATGAATTTGAGCTTCGGTCATCGTCTTACTAGCATAATGAATTGGTTGAAAATGCTTCGTCTTACGTTGTCCAAGAACCGCACCAATCGCAAAATCGCTTGCATCACACATTAATTTAAAAGGTAGGTTCCAATCCGGGACAACTAAGATCGGACCTTCGGTAAGATTCTTCTTAAGGGTTTCGAAAGCATTGATACAATCTTGAGAAAATACAAACGGTGTGTCTTTTTCGAGAAGGTGAGTTATTGGTCTAGAAATCTTGGAAAAGTCTTGAATGAAACGACGGTAAAATCCCGCATGACCTAAAAAACTTCTAACTCCTTTGACGGTAGTCGGATGAGGGAGTTTAGCAATCACATCGACTTTTGCTCGGTCGACCTCAATTCCGGACTTTGATATCTTATGACCTAAAACAATACCTTCTTTACACATGAAATGACATTTTCCCAATTAAGGACAAGATTTGTATCTTCACATCTTTTTAACATTCGTTCAAGATTAGAAAGACATGAATCAAAACTATCACCAAAAACGGAAAAATCATCCATAAACACCTCCATTGTCTTTTCTATCATGTCGTGAAAAATCGCCATCATACAACGTTGAAAGGTTCCAGGAGCATTACATAATCCAAATGGCATACGACGATAAGCAAAAGTACCGTATGGGCACGTAAAAGTCGTTTTTTCTTGATCTTGAGGATCAATTGGAATCTGAAAATATCCTGAAAAACCATCTAAGAAACAATAGAATTCATTGCCGGCTAGACGTTCTAGCATTTGATCCATGAACGGGAGAGGAAAATGATCTTTACGAGTCGCTTCGTTAAGCTTCCTATAATCGATACATACTCTCCATCCGGTAACTAGACGTGTCGGAATTAATTCATTCTCTTCATTTGCAACGACGGTCATTCCTCCTTTTTTAGGAACACAATGGATTGGACTAACCCACGGGCTGTCGGAGATCGGGTATATCATTCCGGCATCAAGAAGTTTAATCACCTCCTTCTTAATGACTTCATGAATTTTCGGGTTCACCCGTCTTTGACTTTGCACCGATGGTTTACAATCGTCTTCCATCAAAATCTTATGAGTACAAAAACGAGGGTCGATACCCTTGATATCGGTTATTTTCCAAGCAATGGCACGTTTATGAGATTTAAGAACATTAATGAGAGCTTCTTTTTGATCGTTTTTTAAACCTTTTGCTATGATGACGGGTAACTTATCGTTTTCTTCCAAGAAAGCATATTCTAAGTGAGATGGTAAGTCTTTTAATTCCAATTCCGGAGGCTCTTCAATTGAAGATTTGGCCTCGGTAACTTCACTTTGCTTAAGGTCCATCGGAGGAAGTTGAAACGGGTCATCATTTAACAATTGTTCAAGCACATAAATGTCTTCCTCCGGATCACAATCATCATGATCACTTTCCAAAGAGATTGATTTGTCATAAAGAAAAGCATCGATTTCTTCCAAAGTAAATTCGGAAGTAAACGGCTCAGACGTCGAAGTGGGATTGCCACTTGAAAAATCATCACTAGGAAATCCTAAAAATTCCGGAACATACTCCTCATAAATTTCATCAATGATGTCAATTCGGTTAACCGATTTGTCATTCGTAGAGAATTATTTCATGGTTTGGTCTAAATTGAAAGTGACGGCTTCGTTGTCAACACGGAGGGTGATTTCTCCTTCGTAAACGTCAATGTCAATTAAGGTTTCTATGACCGGTTTTTTAAAAAAAAAAAAAAAATGCTCCTTCCAAGTATAAGAGGTACTCGGGGATCAGCTTCGAAATCGACAACTACGAAATCGGCGGGAAAGTGGAACATGCACCAAACTTTAACGTAGACGTTCCTCTTTCTAAACCTTCGGGTTGGGAGAGTTTACTTGGGCATACACAAAGTATTTTTCCAATCGAAAGGTGGCAATTAGGTTTATGCTTGACACCACGATCGGCATGGCCGTAAACATTTTCCATTCCATGGGAATTCACAACGATTAAGGAAGTTACCTGATCTCCTTGCTTTTCGTTACGGACGCTTTTATAAGGTGCATTGCCGAGCCAATTCGCGTTCAAATGGATAATTTTCACTAATTCGAGTAACTTTTTCTTTATTCATTAATAAATCCCTAAGCGTTGGAGGCTCACAATCCTCCGAGCATTAAAAAACAAAGCATCCGCAACAACTTTTATCTCAAAACACAAAATCTTGTAAACATTTTGAAAAATCTTTTTCTTTTTGGGTATGGAAGCTAATTTTCTCGAATTCTTTTGATTGTCTCGTCTCGAAGGATAAGGAATGTTTGCTTTAGATACCGTCTTCGGAATCTCAGGTTCCAGGTAATCAGAGTCAGTTTTGTAAGTCTTCGGATTCCGGGCGGTTCCGGAATTGGTTTAGGGAAAACCATGAGGTGGGATTCTTGAGAGGTACTTTCTTGAATTATTTTTGCTCCTTATCACGTGATTGTCCTCGGCCTCTGTTCCACTACCGTTTTCAGGAAAACGAAAAGGTTTAGTTAGATTCTGAGGGTCCCTCGTAAGCTACACCACTTCGGGTTATTATCAGTGATCACTTCATCTCGCCCTTCGTGTTAGGAGATTGGATTTACTCGGAAGATAGTACCGAAGGTGTGGAGTAGGGCTTGAAAGAAACTATTTACATGGTTTGAGATTATTCTGCAACGTGTGTTAAAAAGCATTATTTTAACTCATCAAGCAGTTTTGTTGATTCTTGATGGTAGTTTGATCTCGTTCTTCTTAAAATCTCCTTTCATCGAGCTGATTGATATTGCTCAAAATTCCTAATCGTTTGTTCATTAGACTTTTTGGTATTCGAAAATACATTAAAAAAATCAGTTCACGTGGATTATTAGGCATTTGAAACGGTTGATTCTGAAAACCTTAGGTTTTGAAAATTTGTAATTAAGCCATGATTATTGGACCTGAAAACCACTTGATTTTGAAAATTGTTTCCCTCGATTGTAATTTGTTCCCTTGACCCTGATTGTTAGTAGTTACTATTTGACCATTGATTTGCACCGACGCTAAATCCAGGTGGTGCCAATATTTTTATTCCTGATTGATTACTCTTACTGGTAACTGCCATGCCCTTGTGCCATTTCGTAAATCTGATTACGGTCCTCGGGTCGTGTGGTGCCGCTTGGTGGACTTGTTTTTGTTGATTCCTCATCAAATTACCGCGTTCACCAATTGTAAGTTCTCCCCACGTACCGGTGGCGGTTTCCTACGTTGGTGGTAGCACAAACCGGTCTTGCACATCACTTTTTGGGGTTATTATCGAGGCGTCATTATTCTTAGCACCCGGACCAATTTATACCATGAATGAGCTGACTTCTATCACACCTGAAGTAACACAATTTTCCTCAACCGCCCTTAATCGCCCAGCCCAAGTTGACGGGTGTGTGTACGCTTCAGTAAAGCTAAACCAGTAATTACGTAACAAAAAGTAACAACCCTTTGTTAGAAACAAACTCCTGAACTGAAGGTTGAAAGTTGTTCACGCAAGCTTTTGTTATCAACTTCGTTCATCTGTTTGCTAACATTTTCTCTAGAATTACCCTTAGAACCATTTGTTTTGTTTTCTCGAAATAACGCACTTTTGACATTTTTTTCAATTGTATATTCAAAAGCTTTCCCTAGTAGTCTTATCTTAACAAATTTACCAAACCAATGCGTCGGCATTTATAGGACTATAGTCTTGTTCGTTCTCGGTTTTTTAAACCATATAAAAGGTATCAACTTGAAGCGAGTATCTCCGAAAATTCCGTTGGTTTGGTGAGGGCAAGATTAGAGATACCTTAAAACGTTCCATGCTTCACTAAAAAAGATTTCATAGATTCTTTGTGGAAACACGAGAAATTTTGTTTCTTAAGGTGGTAGTTTTTGAAGGGGGAAAAAAATTGGTTAACGAACTTGTAACGAGATCATCCAAGTCAAAAATTGAATTCAGAGGTTCCTTTCTCGTACAAAGTTTATGCGGCTCCCTCGAGCGTAATAAGGAACTACATATGAGCTTTAATCACAGCATTGGGCACATCCTAAAAACGCTAAGGTCGACAGTGGATCCTTTGAACTATTAATATGAATGAGGATTCTCATTTTCTAAAACCATGAAACCGGTGTTGCTCTGAACCAATTGAAGCAAAATTAGTTTTGATCTCAAAATGATCGCGCATTGATTTCGGGTTAAAACAATAGGCCTCTCCGTAACCTCGGTTGGCGTGCAACAGGAGTTATTCCTCAATAGTTCGATCCCAGCCGTCGACGGACTATGGTTGGTCTGGGAATGTGGTCTTGTAAATTGCAAGTTCAAACAACTACCGGAAGGGGTTTGATTTGTTGTGACGTCGGTTACGGTTAGGACGTTTGCGAAGATTTTTGCTGAGCGTGCGCATGATTAAAAGATGAAAATTGTAAATAAGATAGAAAAATTCTAGAAAAGAACATTGTGACACTAAGTTTTTTTTTATTTTAGCAACAAAACAAATTTTAACGGATTACACGAAAGAGAGAGACTTAAGCCAAATATTATACTACTTCACGGTAGCTGTTTAAAAAATTGCTTTTTAGACAGGTGAGCCTGTATCTTCGTTTAGAGACACAAATGGCAAGTAGTTAAATCTTGGCATGCGAGTTGGAATTTTCAAGTTCTCCGGAACTTATTTATGATAATACCTCAATTGAAGATATTATTTGTTGGTGTTCGATTACCAACTTTGTTTATTTAATTTCTTTTTTAAAGGACAATTTTTTATATATTTGATTTTTTTTATTTTTTTATATGATAGCTATACTAGAAAGAAAAGAAATTTTTTTTTTACTCTGAGAGGCATAGTTTATGATTTTTTTTTTTTGAATTGTTTTGAATTCTTGCATAACAATAAAAAATCTTTCGAGCTCGGACAAGAAGGATCTTCATATCGTATCAACATACACAAAACGAGAGAGTTCGGTTAACTCAAATCCCCACACGTCTTAACTTAAATCCCCGGCAGCGGCGCCAAAAATTTGATACGGTCTAAAATACACTATAATATAATATATAATATTTGAACAAGAGAAATTAAGAAAATTCCCTAAGGAAAATTCACTCTTTAAAATATATATATATATAATATATAATATACGTATGTTAACCGGAAAGTATGATTTCCCGGGTCGTTTTCCCAACGATTTGAGAAATTGAATCCTCGCTTGATATTGGATACTGATTTGAATGGGTTCGAAGATTGATTGGGGTTTTCTATAGCTACTAATTAAAAAAAAAGTAATTAAAAACAATTAAAGCACTTAACAAAATACAGGAAACAAATTAAAACACGATGATTAAGCGAATAGACTAAAATTAAATCCTAAGATTGCAAGCTAATTTTCTAAACCCAAATTAGGATAAAAGAAAATTTTAAGAAAAATAAAAATATTTTTTAGATTATTATATTTTTATTTTTTTTATCAATTAAAAACTATTTAAGTCTAATTAAATCCTAAAAATAGAAAATAATTGAAATTATATTTTTCCTAAGTAAAATAAGTAAAAAGCAAATTTTAGAAAAAGAAATTACTATTTTTGGCTTTTTAGATTAAAAGTTATGATTTTTCTAAAATTAAACTAAAAAAAAGAACTTTAAAAGTAATAAAACTTATTAAAAATTAAAATCTAAATTTTTTATAAAAATTATACTAAATAAAGAAAACGTTCAGAAATTTAATAAAAATAAAAGCCCTAATTTTTACTTTTTAATTAAATCTTAATTAAACTAATTAAAATCTAAACCTAATTACTAATTAAAACTAATAAACTTGATTAAAATACTCAACTAAGGACTAATGGTGTAAAGACCTAAAGGACTAACTGGGAACTAACTAACTAACGTAAGGACTAACAGTAAAACAACTGAAATTGAAAAGTTACACTACCTACCCTGAGAGCCCAACCCGATTACAAACTAAGTCCATTAAGCATTTGAATTTTAAAAAGCTTAAAATGAAAAACTTAAAGAAGCAAAGTTGTAGAAAAAGCTGGAGAGAACAACTTTAACAAAAGCACTATGGTCTGAAACCCACTAATAAGCTCTTAAAGAGCTTATCAATAAGCTGATTACAGAAACTAGGGGTTTCCTTGGTTTTTACTAAATAAGCTGTAAAAAGCTCAAAATAAGCTTAAAGTAAAATCTAAAAGTTGTTCTAAACTCCCTAAGATGTGCTTAAACTAATTGAGAAAAGAAACAAAAGCTGGAAACATTTTTAAGCTATAAAAACAAATACCTTAAGATAAAATTATCAATTTAAGAATCTACTTAATTTCCTACTGTTTTTGGTGTTTTCAGGTTTTTTTATTGAATTTGACAGCTGAATTAAGCTAGGTAAATAAGCTAGAAAATAAAATGTAAGTCTTAATCTATATTAAGCTATAACTAAACTATAAAATACTAAAAGATAAGCTACTAAATCCTAACATTGCTGGCTTAAATTGGGGCTTAAATATCAGCAGTACTAACTTTTGTTAGTACTGCTGGTGCAATTGGCAATACCACAAAGACAAAGAGTGCAGGCAACCTAGTGGTTACCACTACTCTATACACTCTCAAATGAGTGTGTTAAAACTAGATTTAAGCACAATCAAAGCCTAGAGTCCCTATCTCAAAAATAAGCCATCTAACTTTAACCCTAAAAGTACCCTGGTGCTGGAGAGATACAATAAACCTAAACTTATTGATTTTTGAAAACTAACCTTTAAAATTTCTTTTCCTAATGATTATAAGGTAGAATGAAACTGACTCAACCAAATTCAAGAGCCCACTTTGACTTTTTGAGGTCAAAGTAGCTAAATCCAAACACTCCTTTCAAAATTTGACAGACTTAGAAATGCTCTTAAATAGAAAACTAATTAAGAAAACTTGATTTCCAGACATTAACTAGCTTAATTCAACCCTAATTAACACAAATTAACAACTACTTTAAGCTAGAATTAAGATCTAATCTATAACTTCTTATTTTTGGATTTTTTATGGTTTAATGACAAATTATATAGAAAACTATGATCTAAATTATTAAAAGCAAAAAACAGATAAACTATTATGATTATTAAGCTAGAATAAACACA
>BQNB010036019.1:25905-47624 GCA_026074375.1 Tanacetum coccineum | reverse complement strand
TGGGACTGGACTCCCCGTTGGTGTACCTATACTGTCGGTAACCAATAACATACATTTGAATAACTTTACGGGTGTTTTGGCAAAGATACCCGTTGGGGCAATTATTTATGATTATTTAACCTAAGGTTTCGGTGTCATGAGCTTAAGGCAATAATACTATTTTTCATGATAATTGTATGTGTTACAATTATTGCAAACTATGGGTGTATAACAACGTAACCCACTATTGAGCTTTTATTCAAACAACTTTACTTAAACCTATGAATTTCACTCAACTATTATGTTGACTTTTTAGCATGTTTATCTCAGGTAATTGAGCAACTTATGGCACGGAGTGGCACAGACTTAAAGATGGCTAAACTGTTATCATTCAAACTTTTGTTACTAGATTTTGGGACCTCACTTTTTGTAAAAACTCTGATGAATAAATGAATGATAACATAATTTTCCAAAAACGTCTCTTTTTGATTCGTTTTTCTATGCTTATGACTGTTGTACTATGAAATAATACCCCAGATTAGCTTCTGCTGCTATATTTGACAAGATGGGGGTGTTATATTTACTTTTTGTTTTTTGATGAAAAATTTCCTGTACGCAATCTTTTAAGTTATTTCCTGTACCAAATACTGCATAAAACCTGAGATTTGACAATACCATCATATGACTCGAAACAAACATACAAGACACACCTAATATGCAAGAAATAAAAGATTGGGTTGCCTCCTAATAAGCGCTTATTTTTGTTCGAGTCACGAGCCTGACTCTACGCTTATTTGACGCGTAAAAGGTGGGTCTCCCCTACACTTGAGGTTAAGTATGGGTGATAGTAGCGATACATACCATTTTGATGGAAGTATGCCACGTGGAGTGAAGGTGGTATATGAATGGTCAAGGGTTTTAATACCTTTATCCTAAAACTACCCAGAATATATGGATTGATGGGTGGGTCGGTTCCTCTTTTGCCTCCTAGACTTACATCTAAGGGTGAAAATTTAGGTAAAAATTGAGGTTCCGGTTCATCAACACTAGGAATTTCCCTAGAACTAAGAGGAATGTCATGATTACAAGCATTCAAGCCTAAATCCTCTAGTTTCGTGTGGACTAAAGGTTCTACCTCCATCAGGATTCCTATGGTCTCATCTACTTCTTCCGGGTAAGTCACGAGCGGTGTGTATACCTCAAGAGATGGGAAGACTTTTGGGGTACTTTGTGGGCTTAGATTATCCACCTTATCCACCATCGTATCTAGATCTCCTATAGGCTCATCATCTAACCATGCCATGCACTTAGGTATCTTAATTATAACCACTTCATTCTCAACAAATTGAGTCTTCAAATTTGCTATTGTTTGGTTAGAACTAAGGCTAGTTTGGTTTTTCCACTGTTTATCGCATTGGACACAATCCTCAATGATTTCCCATGCTTCTCAGCACTTAATCTCCTAATGTTCCCACCTGTTGCATGGTTAATGTCTATTTGGGTATATCTATCGACATGATCACCAAAAAATTGAGCCAAGGACCATAAATTGAGGCCGTGATGAGGTATTCTTTAGATTAAGGTTTTGAAACGAGTCCACGCATCATAGAGAGATTCATCTTGATGTTGTTGGAACATCAAGATATTATTTTGGAATGTGAAGGTTGTGTTTCGTGGTAGGTTATAAAAAGGGTTGCTTGGTAGTATTTCATACATCATGATGGTGAATGAAAGAGTAATTTACAAAACAAAGGGCACAAAGAAAGGATAGACTACAAGAAAGCTAATTGACAGAAATTAAATCTCACTTGATAAGAATCTTGTAAGTAGACCTAAGCTAGATAGGATCCGAAACCTACGCTATCCCCGGCAGCGGCGCCAAAAACTTGATGTGCGGTTGTCATAGGACTTCTTTACAAGAAGTTTTACAACTCCCTAGGTGGTGCACCTAATCGTTGTAGTGTAGTATAGGCAAGGCTCGAGGGTTGTTATCGTTCTCTAGGGGATAGCACTGTGAAGGCCGGATCGAATGTTCACTAAGGTCTAAGGTTTAAAGGAAGATTCTTTTTGGTATTTTTATATTATATGAAAGCAAGTAAATTCTGGTTTTAGAGAGGTTTTGGTTTTAAGATAATTAACTACTAATAAACTAAATAACAATCATACAATGAAGCGTATTCACCTGGGATGCACTACTCCTTGCTAGCTATCCAATTCTACCTATTGCCTTGTCACACTTGAGATGCAATGTGTAAGTATTTCCTAATTCATGAACGGATTACACGAACCTGCCGTCTATGTAATATTCCGTTAGGGCAACGCGCAAGTAAGGTAGTATGAAGACTATTACAAGGCTCCTAAGAGTATATTACATGCAATTGAAATATCTTAAGAGGGATCAACCATATTGAGAGGCAAGGTAGTATGAAGACTGTTACCCGATGGTATCCTTTCTACGCACTCGCGTTTCCCTAGACGTAACAACAACAATATAGACAAGAGCTGGTTTTCTAAATCCTAACGCGCACATTCATCAACAAGAAGTAATAGGAAACAAGAATTATAAATTATAATCAATTATACTCATTGAATCCTATCACAAACAACAAGATATAATCAATCAATGACAAGGTTTATCATACCCAAATAAATACCAGATGAATTAGCTAAGCATACTTAAACAATAGAAATCATAATCAACAAAAGGAATTGAAGACATGAATTAAGATATGTATGATAATCAAACCATTACAAGATGTTTATAGAATGAATTAAGTATTCTAAGTAGCTAGAAAAACACCTACCCAAACCCTCTAGTCGGCCCTAGAGTTTGGGGCTTGATAAAAACGAAGTTATGAGGTTGTATTTATAGAGAAACCCTAAACCGACATTCATGACGGTGTCACTAATAACATGTGACGCCGTCACCACGACTTTTCTTGCATAGTCGTAGATTTTCTCATTCTGAACGCGTGGGCTGTTGAATCGTCAAAATCCGAGTTCGTATGAAGGAGTTATGATCAAAACAATGTCTGGTACTTCGCGCACACGTCGAGTGATCATCTCTTATCTAGAATCTTCTAGGGTTTCTTTTGAGGCAGTATGTTCTGACGTCATCGTCAGATCTTGTGACGTAGTTGTAGAATGAATTGTGACGGCGTCACGTGTATTTGGTGACGTCGTCTCCAGCCGCTGAGGAGATATTCTTGAGAGATGTTGGTATAGGTCCATAGTCTTGTTCATTTCTTCTCCAAATGAGCCTAAGTCACGTGTATTTCCTCCAAATACCTTCCAAATGCAAAATACCTGAAAAGGAACAATTAAGTACCTATTTTGGGCATAAACACATGGTTTAGGGGGTTAAACAGCCACGAAAAAGTGTATAAACTTACACTTCATCATCGAGCTGGTGATCAAGATGGTCCAAGAGGTGACTAAGGTATCAGGGCAAATGGAGGTGATGACGAAGTCCCTGACTTCTCCATGGTCATCGCTCAGCAATTACAAGACCTACTTCCTACCATTGTTACCCAAGTAGGTAACCACGCTAGCAACATCCAAGGTGATGTTAGGGGTGTTAATGTGGGCAATGGTCGAATTGGTTGTTTGTATAAGGATTTTATGACGTATAGCCCAAAGGATTATGATGGGAAGGGTGGTACGATAGTCTACACCCGCTGGATCAAGAAAATGGAATCGGTCCAGGACATGAGTAGGTGTGGAGCTAACCAGAAGGTCAAGTACATTGCCGGTTCATTTATCAGTAAGGCACTGACATGGTGGAATACCCAGGTCCAGATTAGAGGTCGGGAAGCCGCAGTTGGTATGACATGGGAGGATTTTAAGGTGTTGATGAGTAAGGAGTTTTGTCTAAACAATGAGATGCAGAAGCTGGAAACTGAGTTTTGGTGTCACGCGATGGTCTGAGCTGGCCATGATGCATACACTGATCGTTTCCATGAGCTTGCTAGGTTAGTCCCTCATTTGGTTACCCCTGAGAACAAAAGGATTAAGAGGTACATCTATAGCCTTGCTCCATAGATTCGTATGATGGTGGCAGCAATGGAGCCGACAACAATTCAGAGTGTTATGTTAAAAGCTGGAATGCTAACCGATGAGGCAATTAGGAATGGATCATTAAAGAAGAATACTGAGAAGAGAGAAAATAGTAGGGAACTGAGTAGGAATGAAAATGCAAGGGATGACAACAAGAGATCTAGGACTGGTAGAGCGTTTGCCACAATTACTAACCCTTTTAGGAAGGAGTACACGGGTACGAAACCTAAGTGTACAAACTGCAGCTATCACCATAACCCGAGATGCCTTGTCGTAAGTGTACGAACTGCAATCGCTTTGGGCACTTTGCCAGGGATTATAGGGTGAGGCCTAGGATAGTGACTCCTGTGAGTGCTAGAAACCCGACAACTACTTGAGGAGCGTGTTTTGAGTATGGTGGTACTGATCACTACAAGGCAGCCTGCCTTAGCTTAAACCAAGCACCAAGACCATGAGGAAACCGTCAAAACTAACCTATGGCTATTGAGGGAGGTCAAGGTCGTGGACACAAGGGAAATCAGGCACATGGAGGAGCATTCATGATGGGAGCAGAGGAAGCTCGCCAGGACCCAAACATTATGACGGGTACGTTCACTCTAAACAACCATTATGCTACAACAGTATTCAATTTCGGTGCCGACTATAGCTTTGTTTCCACTACTTTCATACCTCTGTTAGACATAGAGCCCAGTGACCTAGGTTTTAGCTATGAGATTGAAATAGCCAGCGGGCAACTAGTAGAAATCAATAAGGTTATACGTGGTTGTAAACTGGAGATAGAAGGTCATACGTTCGACATTGACTTGATACCATTTGGACAAGGGAGTTTTGATGTGATTGTAGGAATGGACTGGTTGTCCCGACACAAGGCCGAAATCATTTGTCATGAGAAGGTAGTTAGGATTCCACTACCACACGACGAAATGCTTAGAGTCTTAGGAGAAAAACCAGAAGAGAAGGTGAGATGCCTCATGAGTGCAAAGACCGAAGAGCAGAAACTGAAAGACATTGTTATAGTTAGGAACTTTCCCTATGCATTTCCTGACGACCTATCAGGATTACCACCATCCTGAGAATTCGAGTTTCGTATCGACTTAATCCTTGGAGCAATGCTGGTGGTGAAGTCTCCCTATTGTTTGGTGGCTTCTGAAATGGAGGAGTTGTCAAGCCAACTCAGAGAACTCCATGAAAAGGGTTTCATTCGACCAAGTTCATCACCATGGGGAGCATCGGTATTATTTGTCAAGAAGAAGGACGATTCATTTAGGATGTGTATAGACTATAGAGAGTTGAATAAGCTAAACATCAAGAACCGTTATCCCCTCCCAAGGATAGATGACTTGTTCGATCAACTGCAAGGATCACAACATTTATCTAAGCTAGACCTTTGGTCCGAATACCATCAGCTGAGAGTTCACGAGGACGACATTCCAAAGACTGCATTTAGAACTCAATATGGACATTTTGAGTTCACAGTAATGCCCTTTGGTTTAACGAATGTGTTAGTTCAAATATTACGATATTTAATCTATACGATCTCTTTATGTTTTGGTGATGACAAACATGTAACTTGTAATACGTAACGTAAAGTGCGCAGATTACTTGTAATCACAAACTATCAATGCATACTTGCATCTACATCTCTCGACGTCTCAAGTCTACATCAACACTGACATTTGTTTGCACCCGACGTAAATCACATAAGGTATGTACAAACAACATTAAACTTGTTGGATGTTCAAAGAAGTAAGTTTTTGTCTTATATTTTATATATTTATAAATATAACAAAACAATTTCTCAAAAATTATTTACACAAAATAATTTTAATAATGTTTTAATTTAAAAACATAAATTTGAAATTCAAATTTTCCCCCCAAAACTGAATACAACTTATCCAGATAAACCTTCCCCACAAAAAGACAAAATAGGAGCGTCTGTCGGGGCGGTCCCTTAAATAGGCATGCGGCCCCCTTAAATACCGACGGCCCCCTAATATATATGGGACCGCCATTTCCTGACAGGCTGTTTTTCAGCTCCTATAAATAGTGGGTCACCTTCAACTATTTTCATAACTCTTTTGCACGATTTTCTTTCAGTTCTTTCTCTCTCTAGATCTTAATAAATCTCTCTAAATCTTTGATCATTTAACTTGTTTAATCTTGTTTAAATGTGATCCAATCTTCTATCCTTTCCTTCTTCCCTCACGTGTAAGAGAAGAACTTTGGTTATCTTCAAGATCCGAAGTTATGTAGTCTAGTTAGTTCATTTGTAACATTTGTTACATATAGAACGAGTCCATGTCTTCCAATCTTTAGTAGTGTGTAGATCCAAATGATGTATATATTTAGATGGGTTGATTGTGGGTTGGTTAATATTTTAGGCCTTAAAATACATTGGTGAAGTGGTAGATTAGTTCTAGCTATGATTAGGACTCGACATTTAGCTTAGTGTCAGAAAATAATGTAACCGACGCGGTTTATGTGTTTAGGCCTTAAAACACAAGGTTTGTTATGTTGGGCCATAAAACATAACGGGTTTGGTTGTACCCGAAGAAGGACTCGACATCTAGCTTAGTGTCGGAAAATAATGTAAGCATTGATATAAGGTTTTCTCCGCCGAAAGGGAGCTTGTTGATTAGTGAAGTAACTCTCGAGTTGGATACTCGAGGAGTGGAGTAGGGCGAAGAGGAGCTTCATGACCGAACCACTATAAATCACGGTGTCGATTTTCATTCTCTTTTACCTTTTTCTTTACTTATTTCTCTACATTTATCGCTTTACTTTTATACTTGCATTGTGCTCATAATTGTGTGAATGGTTGTGTATATCTTGTTAGTTAAGATTGTGTAGCTCTTTGTGCCAAAAATTATGAGTATGATTATATTGTTAGAATATGCGTTAGCTATTATTAACCAATTATCGACACTTCTCATATTGTGTCAAACTTGATCGGGTAATTGATACAAAAGATCTAGTCCGAAAACCTCTTCTAGAAGCGGTCCCATAAATCAAGCGGCCCTCTGCTATACTTGGTGGCCCCCATATATATATGGGACCGCCGGTAGAAGAGTGATGTAATCTTTGATCTTAAAGTTTCTTAAAACGGAAACGTATTCACCCCCTCTACGGTTTCCGCAATTGGTATTTAGAGCCACGTCACTCTAGTTTTCAAAACAAATAGTTTTTAAAATAGAGTACGATCCATGTATCAAATTACCCATAAAGGGGGATTAAATATGAAAAGTGTTTTGTTGTTTGATTCGTACTAGTTTTGTTATTAAATATACTTCGTATACTAGCTTGAAGGAAAATTTTCTCAAAAGAACTTGAAAGTGTCAACTTATGTTTATCTAAGTCGTAAGAGTAGAAATGATGTCTAAAACATGAAATTTATGTGCTGGAACAACTTTTTAAAGTCCTATGTTCCACTGTTAAATTACAAAATGATTTTGAACAAAAAAACGTGTTTTGGGGTCACTAGTGGCGGTCCCATAAATGTTCGAGCGGCCTCCACATATATCTGGGGGCCGCCACCTTTATGGGAGCCGTTTATCTGTTTCAGCAGAATTTGACAAACTTTAAAAAATCATATAAAATCAACTGTAATCCGTAAAAGTCGTGCCACCTGCCATTTTAAAGATAATTAAGTCTACTTTCATTTAAAAATACTTCCAAGTCATTATTCCAAACTTAAGTCAGTCAGAAATGCAAAATACTACATAGTGGTCAAAACTTTAAGTTTCGTTTTAACGTAAAACTTGTATTTTACATTTTCCTTTGAGTCGGCCATTTCTAATTGATATATCTTTGAAAAATAGTGTATTTGTCCTTTCAAAATATTGATTTTAATTAATTTTTGAAATGGGGGGAACTATTTTATTTTCAAATCAAATCAAGCTAAGTATACATCGTTATATCTAATACACAAAACAACGACAAATATCCTTATGTGTATGCTAGATGATTATGTATGTTTACTTTTGTTTCAACTTGGTTAATAGATATTAATAAGTAATTATTACTATTTGTAATTGAGCTAATCATATATCTAAACACATGAGCTATGTATGCTATTTGTATGTTACTAGTTTTCCGAATTACGCCTAATAGGAATTACGCTAGATTTTTTCGTTAAGCTGCAAAATTGTTTGTGCATTGCATATAGGCATAGATCACTATATTTACAAGTGTTACATAAATATCTTGTAGATCATTTTGAGTGTAGTAACCCATTTAGGATTGAGAGTTTAATAGTTTGTCAAGTGCGTGGAAAAATAATGTCTTAAGATCATATGTTAAAACCCGTCACTAAAATATTTCTAACACGTTAACTCTCTTCTAACAAAATGTCTAAATCTTTTCAAAAATGTATTTTTAAACTTTGGTTAAACAAAATAAAAGATTGTATTAATACATTGGTAATTAAGTAAAAAAAATGTATTTTTAAACTTTGCTTGTGCTTGCATTGTTTTAACACACACACATAATTATGTTCTTTTTATAAACGTATAATGTTTTACAAAAGATATGTGTTGTATAAAAATGGTTAGGAAAATCATTTATATACTCATAAAATGTCAAAAACTATGCATAGTATACATATCAACAAATAGTTTTTCGCACAAGCAAAATATATGACAATCTTGAAGTAAAAAATTAACTTGTCATTATTCATCAACCTTACCTTACAACTAGTCTTAGGATTAATGGAACACACTATGAAAATATTTATTTGTTTTCTTTTAAAAAGAGTGTTCGTGAGAGTCAAGAAAGATTTCGAATATATATCAATTCATTATTCAAATTATGTTGATATTATTATTGAATCTAATTGACAAGTTTTCAAGTATGGATAAGAAATCGGATTCTTATTTGTCTAGCTTTAAGATTATATCAAAATATAACAAGAGATATTATCTTAAACCTACATACTCAATCACACTCGATTGATATGAAAATAATGACATCCTTTTCCAAGACGATAAAAAAATGCATCGGATCATAACTCACACTTGTGTAAATGATGTCATATTGAGTCTACATGTCCAATAGTTATGTTTCAAATATTTGACAAATATATGCATAAAATATACAATGAAGTATGATTGGCGACTTGAATGTTTCATCCGAAATATTCAAGTAATTTAGCTTACAATGCAATTGGTAAAGTCGTCATCTTCGAAAAGCCAAACATGAGCAAATGCACAACATATGTAGCTTTGCTCAAAAAATTCAAAAGCACAACTCAAAACTTAAATTCTCTTCTCATCAAAACTTTCTCTTACTTTACTAAATAAGCATAATATTTCTTCTTCATCAAATGAGAACCCTTTAAACATCTAAGGTTAGGACCAGGAATAATTGAACATATTCTTCAAACCATTATCGTGCTTTCTTTTAATAAGTGATCGTAAGAGGATTTCGAATATGAATATGATTATTATTCAAACGATAATCAATCTCACTATTCAATCCAATTACAAATTTGGAATATGAACATGAAATTGAGATTAGGATTTATCTAGATCACATAAATATCAATCAAATGACCATAGATATTTTTCCGTGTCTACATGTTTAACCATCCTCGGTTATTACATGAAATCACGAAGTCGATTGCAAGACAACAAGATTAGTCATCGAATTGCAATTCACACTTGCAATGAAGATGTTTCATTGAGTCTAAAGTGTTCAAATGTTGTGTTATTAGCTATGGTCAAATTATACATGCTAAACTTAACACACTCTAAGTAGGATTGACGACTTATGAATTTCCATCGGGAAACTCATAAGTACTCCAACTTGATAAGCAAGACTTGGATGTCATTTCTGAAAACTCAAACCGAGAACCCTTATAACTTATATAAGTTTCTCTTAATAACCTAATATCAACACCATCTCCCAAATAATGGAAAAATGATCCTTGCCCAAATTTGGCACCTCCACGGATCGATGGATCCTTCGTCCTAAATTCATCTTCGGTTTAGGTAGATCCGCCCTATGGCATTAGATTTAAACATCTTCCTCTTGTCAATCTCTTGCTTAAAAGTCTAACATAGATGTAACTAAACTTTAGTTAATCATCATTATTTCTACAAAGAAACAAACACAAGATCTATTGAGGTAAATAACCTTAATTGGATTTCTTTCATAAAATACATGCAAAGGTGCATTCTTTGAACACTCTCATTATAGAGCATTACACATTGTTACTTTTAAGCATACTCATAGGTTCTAGATGACTCATTCTCTCTTATACCTACAACAACTTGCTTGCTCTATCATTTAACCTTAGAATTCCACACATCTTGATTAGGATTATGTGAGCCAAAATTAAAGCATGTTAGTTGAGTCATGTTAGGACCTCTATGAAAAGACAATATAAATTTTATCTTTGCTACACTTCATTAGGAAAATATAGGAATTCCACTTTGTCTAACATGAGAATGACTACTGGAGAACCTATTGCGCTAGAAATTCAATTTGACCTAACGGTTGAATTGCTTCCAAGAGTGAAGTTGGGTTCGTGGTATAACCCGTAAAAATGGTCGTGTTTAGCCTAAATTGAGCACCACTAGTTATAGTCTCATATCTCATTAGGAGTGCACACTAAGCAAGTAGAAATTAGGTTTCTCTTTAGTTAATCTAAACTACTTGCACCTCACATATGTGTTTTGAAGTTTCAAGATGATAACTTGCTCCCATGTAATGCAATTATATGCCTTTATGATTATTTTTATGCTCAACGTTTTTTGCTTAGCTATTAAATTCATGTCTATTATAAAGGCGTTTGCCTTTTTCTAGCAAATTTGGATAAAATATCTCTTAGTTTATCTAAATAACACATGCTCCTAAATGCTAAATGCTAACATGTTTTACATGACGATTACATTTAAAATTATCATGTTTTGTTTGCATCATCTTACATGACTTACATGTTAATTGTGCACCTACACTATGTTAGGTTGATATATGACAAATAAGGTTTAGTTGTCATATAGTCTTACACATTAATCTTGTTGATTATTGTGTCGATGCATGCTTAGATAAACTTGCATGCTTATATCTATATGTCTTATACATCTATGTATATATTTTCTCACACTAGAATATTTTTCTTCGCATCCGTGTTACTAATCTAAATTTTCAAAAGAGTCACAAAATGGTCTAAATCTTCTAGAGTCTTCATTCACACATTTACTTAATCATCATATCCCCCTCTTCTAAATAATCCACTCATTGTCACGAAAAAGTTAGATGCAATTCTAATACCCTTCCAAGTAGGTTTGACAACTTAAATATTTCATCCGAAATATTCAAGTATCTTTAACTTGCAATCGCAAACGTCAAAGATCATATCCGAAAATCCCTATTCAATCCTTTTAACAACATTAGTTAAAACACTCTCCATTTCTCTTTGATGAAAACATTATTTCTCTTCAACAAAAACATTCTTTCTCTTCGACGAAATATTCTTTCTCTTTGATGAAAACATTCTTTCTCTTTAACTGAAACATTCTTTCTCTTCGACGAAAACACTCTTTGTCTTCCGATCACTCCTCTTTCTTCTTACTCAACCAAGCCTCTTCAACCATAGAGATGGCTAATCTCTTTCCTCCACTATTTTCGCTACCACCTTTAAGACAACCATATACCTCGTCGTGTGATTATTCTATGAACATTCGCAATGCTCGAGAAGAGCTATATAACATTGTGAGTGTAGTTTATTGTACGTTAACCACCATCCGTCTTGACATTGTTAAGCTCGTTGCCTCCATCTTCGTTTGTTTTCTTCTTTATTATTATTATTATTATTATTATATTATTATTATTATTATTATCGCATAGGGAACACACCGAAGATACGTCACCATTTCCTTCGGGACAATGTCTAAAAGGAAACATCTCCATCAAAAAGGTTGTGTCTTATGATAGCATCACCGACATTCTTTCTTTACCCCTCAAGCGTGAATCGTTCAATTATCTTCGTCAAGGTTTAGGAATAATGGAACACATTCCATAAATCGTTCTCTTCTTTTCTTCTAGTTTTGATTCTTGTTCGTGTTCCATTCTGTGTCGTGACTACTTAATTACTTCATCCGAAGTATTTTAAGCATTTTTAATTGGCGAAATGCAAATTAAAATGTCACTCTTTTCACAAAATTCGTCAAGCCCTAAACTCCTTTCCTGTTGGCGGTCCGGCAGCCCCCAGACTTATTAGCGGCCCCTAGATATGTCTAGGACCGCTGGCAGTAGGTTTGTGATATATGCCATTTCTTTTTTGAATCATAAAACGAACATCCTCTCTCTATCTCTCTTGTTGCTACGAGCTAATGTCTATCCTCCTATCCCAACACTCATAAGCATCATTGCTTATATTGTCAATGGTCAAGTGAATTTCATCATGAAATTCGTCTCATTCTCAAACACAATCCTTACAATCGTCATACTCACAAATCTCCTCACATCTTGGTCCTCACTTCTCGTAAATATCTTTTATCACCTCAAATGGCCTTTTCACTTCTGAATGGTTCTTCTCACTTTCAAGAGTCCTCTCACTTCTAATAGTCTTCTCACTTCTAATAGTCACTTCACCTCTAATAGCCTTTTTCTTCTAACGTTTCCTCTTACTCCTAAATGTTCCTTTTCACTTCTAATAAGTCTTCTAACCTCTAATGTTTCTTCTCACTTCTAAACGTTTCTTCTCGCCTCTAATAGTCTTGTTACTATTAGAATTCCTCCTATATCTCTTGACAAATTAATTATTTCATCTGAAATATTTAAGTAATTTGCGAAATGCAAATGTCACTCCTTCATAAAACCCTCCACTTTCTATAAAGTGAAAAACATAAAGAAGGTATTCAATCTTCAAGTGTTATTGAATCACCACATTGCTGAGTCTCTCATTATTCTTCCACCATGAAAGAACTACCACCTCATTTCACATCCTAATTTATTCCTCAACATTATCAACCAACAAAACACCAAACAAACCTTTGAATTCCTAATCATCCACCTTCGTCTCGATAGGATCACTTGCACATCAATTGTTAGTACAAATGATATATCAATCATTTTTGACAACCTCTTGTTAACACCTTCCTTCTTTTGTCTCCCTAATCCTTCCACATTTTTAGCTCTATTGAATCTTTTTCATTCTCATCCAAGACCATATCGCCTCCATTCTCGTCTTATCTTTCTCTTTATCCTTCTAAAGTATATATTTTGGCATATCTCGCCTATTAAGTGTCATTCGTCTCCCTTTAATAAGTGATCCTCATAACTTTTATGTCAACCAATAAACGAATCCCACTCTCGTTTATTAAAAGTCGGTCGAGTCTTAGTCCTTAAACATACGTCTCGATTATCTTTATTTCATTATTTAGATTATTGACTGCATAGATCTAGTTTCTAAATGCCTTCTAATGTGTCATACTTTAGAATCATAACACCTAAAAGTGCATGTCTAGTTTTTTCCCAATTATTATCTTGCATATATACTATATATATTTTAATTTTAGTTAATCTTATATATATATATATATATATATCTATATATATATAATATTATATTTCTTTTTCTATCTATATATATATGCACCTGTCTACTAACTTTTTTTTGTGGCACACATCCATATCTTGATTCCTTGGTGCCTTATACAAGGGGGAGGTTACATCGAGGGGGAGCACTTACAAGCGTCCTACTCATTTAAATTGCATTCATCGAACATCTTGAGTTTTGATGGAAATTCATTTTATCCATAGATCCGCTAGAGTTACTTTTCAAGGAATATAATTATCATAAGGATGCAATAAGCAAGGGGGAGCTCGAAGATATGTGGGTAAATAGCATAGAGTTGGTTAAACCGTGATGATAGAAGACTTTACTGGGATGATGCAAGCTCACCTTTATAGGAAGATAGGATTGGGGATTGTCAAATACGATGAAGTGCTCATTCATACTCCAAATACCTCACCTCCTCCACTTTAAAGTCACCCTCAACCTTGAGGTCCTCTTCTCATACCTTCAACTTATATATTTAAAGTACCTTTCCTTTCATGCCTTCTTCTCATCTATCATGACCTCTTCTAAAGTATCCAAGTAACACAAAACCGCCTCAACCTTGTTTCTCATGTTTTCTTCTCATTCCTCCAAACTATATACTTGGATCTTCCTCCTTTTCCTCATTCCTTTAACCTACACACTTGAAGTACCTACCTTTTTCTCTTGCCTACTTCTCACCTCTCATGACCTTTTCTAAACTATCCAAAGAAACACGCAATCACCCTTACTTTATTTCTCATATCTTCTCCTCATACCTCAAACCTATATACTCAAAGCACCTACATTCTTTTCATTCCTCAAACGTATATACTCGGAGCACATACCTCTTCGCATATCTTCTTCTCAAACCTCTAACCTATATACTCCAACCATTATCCACATAATACCTTTTTGCTTTGATAAAAGGGGGAGAAGGGAGTGTAAACGAGTAACTTTTAAACTTTACTATATGTTATAGTTTACATAGTTTGTCATCATCAAAAAGGGGGAGATTGTTAGTGCAAATATTACGATATTTAATCTTTACAATCTCTTTATATTTTGGTGATGACAAATATATGATTTTGGTGATGACCTAAACATGTAAACGTTAAAATTTAACCTAAAGTGCACACAGTCTACTGTAATCATAAACTATCAATTTTTTTTTTTTTTCAAAAAATTACCCCCTTGCAACTACATCTCCTTGACGTCTCAATACTAATCACAACCAGACATTGCTTTTTAAGACACCCTGCTCGTAAACTTCACATAAGCTATGTAATGTAAAGTACGCTAGTTACTCGTAATCATAAACTATCAATTCATACTTGCATCTACATCTCTTGACGTCTCAAGTCTACATCAACACCAACATTTGTTTGCACCCGACGTAAATCACATAAGGTATGTACAAACAACATTAAACTTGTTGGATGATCAAAGAAATAAGTTTTTGTCTTATATTTTATATATTTATAAATATAACAAAACAATTTCTCAAAAATTATTTACACAAAATAATTTTAATATGTTTAAATTTAAAAACATAAATTTGAAATTCAAGATTTCCCCCCAAAATTGAATACAGCTCATCCACCTTCCCCACAAAAAGACAAAAACAGGAGCGTCTGTCGGGGTGGTCCCTTAAATAGGCCGGCGGCCCCCTTAAATACCGATGGCCCCCTAATATATCTAGGACCGTCGTTTCCTAACAGGCTGTTTTTTAGCTCCTATAAATAGTGGGTCACCTCCAACTATTTTCATAACCTTTTTACACGATTTTCTTTCAGTTCTTTCTCTCTCTAGATCTTAATAAATCTCTCTAAATATTTGATCATTTAACTTGTTTAATCTTGTTTAAATGTGATCCAATCTTCTATCATTTCCTTCTTCCCTCGCGTATAAGAGAAGAACTTTGGTTATCTTCAAGATCCAAAGTTATGTAGTCTAATTAGTTCATTTGTAACATTTGTTACATATAGATCGAGTCCATGTCTTCCAATCTTTAGTAGTGTGTAGATCCAAATGATGTATATATTTGGATGGGTTGATTGTGGGTTGGTTAGTATTTTAGGCCTTAAAATACGTTGGTGAAGTGGTAGATTGGTTCTAGCTATGATTAGGACTCGACATTTAGCTTAGTGTCAGAAAATAATGTAAGCGACGCGGTTTATGTGTTTAGGCCATAAAATACAAGGTTTGTTATGTTGGGCCATAAAAAATAACGGGTTTTGTTATACTCGAAGAAGGACTCGACATGTAGCTTAGTGTCGGAAAATAATGTAAGCATTGGTATAAGGTTTTCTCCGCCGAAAGGGAGCTTGTTGATTAGTGAAGTAACTCTTGAGTTGGATACTCGAGGAGTAGAGTAGGGCGAAGAGGAGCTTCGTTACCGAACCACTATAAATCACCTTGTCGGTTTGCATTATCTTTTACCTTTCGCTTTACTTATTTCTCTACATTTACCGCTTTACTTTTATACTTGCATTGTGCTCATAATTGGGTGAATGGTTGTGTATATCTTATTAGTTAAGATTGTGTAGCTCTTTGTGCTAAATATTATGAGTATGATTATATTGTTAGAATATGTGTTAGCTATTATAAACCAATTATCGACACTTCTCTTATTGCGCCAAACTTGATCGAGTAATTGATACAAAAGATCTAGTCTAAAAACCTCATCTGGAGGCGGTCCCATAAATCAAGTGGCCCCCTGATATACTTGGCGGCCCTCACATATATATATATAAATATATATATATAATAGTAAATAATATATAGTATATAGTATAGTAGTATTATATATTATCTATATAAAAATTAGTATATATATATAATATAAATATATATATAATATTCGTACCGTGCCGAGTAGAAGCTTGTTGTAATCTTTGAACTTCAGTTATCTGTTGATAGAAAAATTGCCAAAACAACATTATTAATATATCTCGCATCCTACATAATTTTATAATCACAAAATATAAAAACATTCAATAAAAAATTAAAACATAAACCATGTAATTAGGTGGGTTAATAATCATTTCAAACTTAATCACTCCAAGGTATGAATCTAAACAAAGTCTTGATGCATTTATATGATCAAAGGAAACTATTATAAAATGTTTGTAAACTTTTTATAAAACATCACAAAGACAGTTACATTTAAAAGAAATGTTTTATTCAAAATAAACATTTTGAATTTCAAATTTTCGAACCTAAAACGGCTAGAAAAGGTCCAGTAAACACCTCCCCTGGATAGGACAAAAAAGAGGAGCGTCTGAAAGGGGCGGCCCCCTTAAATACATGGGCGGCCCCCTTAATTATAAGGGGGCCGGCACCCTATTTAAGGGGGCCGGCCATAGACTCCGCTCCTCCTTCTTGTCCTATAAATACTGGACTATTCCTCAACATTTTTCTCACCTTTTGCACTCATTCTTTCTGCTCAAAACAGCCCACTTATCCTCTCTAAAATCCTTTGATCATTTAATCATAAAGCTTTGTTTCCAAGTGATCCAAGCTATATTCCTCAAGTGCAAGAGAAGAATACTTCCATCATCAAGTGAAGAAGTATTACACCTTAGTGTGCATAGCAATCTTGTTGCATTCATATCACATATTTGTAAATCAATTGTATATCTTGTAGTTGTGTGTAGTAGCTAGATCTTGGTGATCTTTGTAAGTATAGTTAGATCGTTGTGATCTTACCAAGTAGTGTTAGGTAGTTGTGATATAAGTAGTGTGGTGAAGTGAAGTCGTGAAGTTGTGAAGAAGTCGTGAAGTTTTAAAGAAGTCGTGAAGTTGTGAAGAAGTTGTGAAGTTGTGAAGAAGTCGTGAAGTTGTGAAGTCGTGAACAAGTCGTGAAGTTGTGTTGTGATAGATTGGTTCTAGCTAAGATTAGAACTCGACATTTAGCTTAGTGTCGTAAATTGATATAAGCAACGTTGTGTACGGTTTTCTCCGCCATAAGGGAGTTTGTTGACATAGTGAAGAAAACTCTCGAGTTTGGTGCTCGGGGAGTGGAGTAGGGCGAAGAGGTGCTTCGTTACCGAACCACTATAAATCCTCGCGTTGTGGTTTGATTGTTCTTACTCTTATCTCTTGTCTTACTTTATCATTTCATATATTTACATTGTTCATATTGTGCAAGCATTGAATTCACAAAAAGGTCGAATCTAAATTTTGCAAACATACATAAAACTTAAATTTAAAAAGCGATAAACTATTCAACCCCCCCTTCTAGTTTTCCACAGTTTCTTAAAACTGAAACGTATTCACCCCCTCTACGGTTTCTACAGAATGCCCCAGCGGTATTCATGGACTTGATGAACCAAGTATGTAGACCCTACCTAGACAAGTTTGTGATAGTGTTCATATATGACATCTTGATCTATTCAAGGACAAAGGAAGAACTTGAGACACATCTAGGATTAATCTTAGAACTTCTCAAGAAGGAGAAACTGTACGCAAAATTCTCTAAGTGTGAATTCTGGTTGCAAGAGGTACAGTTCCTTGGGCATGTGATTAACGGTGATGGTATACATGTAGACCCTAGTAAGATTGAAGCTGTTAAGAATTGGGAAGCCCCTAGAACTCCATCCGAAGTTCGTTCATTCTTAGGATTAGCAGGATATTACCGTTGATTCATTGAGAATTTCTCCAAGATGGCTAAACTACTTACCATCTTGACTCAGAAGAATAAGACCTATGTCTGGGGTGAGGAACAGGAATAAACATTTCAGATCTTGAAGGATAAGTTATGTAATGCGCCTGTTCTAGCTCTCCCTGATAGACCAGAAGACTTCATAGTATACTGTGATGCGTCAGGTCTAGGACTAGGTTGTGTGCTTATGAAGAAGGGTAGAGTGATTGCATATGCCTCTAGACAATTGAAGATACGTAAGAAGAATTACACTACCCATGATTTAGAGTTGGGTGAAGTTGTATTTGCTCTTAAGCTATGGAGACATTATTTGTACGGGACAAAGAGCGTCATATATACTGACCACAAGCGCCTTCAACACATCTTTAATCAAAAGGAACTGAATATGCGTCAATGTCGTTGGATAGAGCTATTCAGCAATTATGACTGTGAGATTCGCTATCATCCAAGTAAGGAAAACGTAGTAGCCGATGCACTAAGTAGGAAGGAGAGGATTAAGCCTAAGAGGGTTCGAGCAATGAACATGACCATTCAGTCGAGTATTGATAACATCAAATAACGTACATTTTATAGCATTATTTATCCCATGTAATTAACTCATATTGTAAAATTATTGCAAGGAATTGTTACGTAATCATTTATATTTGAGAATTGTAGTAATTATGGAGTACTTTGTGAAGATATGCTAAAAGGCACGCATTCTGGAGCTTAAATGAAGAGTTCGAGAAAGTCTACTGAACTGATAGCTAATACGTCGTATTATTCTAGACCTATACGACGTATCCAAGACTTGACGAGCTAAAAGACCATTGCCTGACTTTGAAGAATACGTCGTATCTACAACAACGATACGCCGTATATAATACTTTGTTCAACGATAAAGAAGGAACTAGTTTTACCTTAATACGTCGTATCCATCAAGAAGATACGGCATATCCGTGCCTGCACTTCACCAGATACCACAAAGGATTCAAGTCCAATACGCCGTATCCAGGAACTTCAATACGCCGTATCGAAGGATTATTATACACGAAGATTTTGGAAGATATCAAACGTGGTCTTTACTCAAAGAAAGCCCAATGTGCCGTATCCCACATCGCCTGATACGGCGTATCGAACCGAATTCTAGACCCTATATATAGATGACCCAAATCAGTTTTAGGTATGCAACTGAATTCCTAAACCATCAAGTCGACCAAAAGACGATCAGAAGAGCCTAAAAGGTCAGACAAGAGCCTCAAGATCATAGGAAAACTCTTGTAATCTTTGTACAACCGAATACGCGTTCGATCGAGGTTTCTTTACTTTAATCAGTCATATATCAAACCGTGTGTATTTTTACAATGACTATCGGCTGATACCTTTAGGTATCAGCCATGTTTATGAAGATCTAATATTTGGATTGTTTATCTCGATTGCTTAATTTATCATTGATTGTTGTTTATGTTTATCAATTTATACTTGTTCACATGCTTAAGTATGCGACCTATCATTCAACTAGGTCTAGTCCTGCATATTTAATGCGCTGTAACTTTGGTGTTGTTTGGGCGTAGGCTAAGAGTCCGGGTAGCTCTCCATATAGTAATTTATACATCTAGAAGCATAGGATCATAAATATTGTCCCTCTAAGTCTGTGTCTAGAATACGCTTCAGGCTTAACTAGTTAATTGGATATTGCCTTTGGTTTATTGATCGTGTTGACTAGAAGGTAAACCTAGATAATTCAACAAGTAACGTTCTGATTCCAAGAGATAGTTGGACAAGTGACCTACTAGTGTATAAAGAACCATTAAGCAGTAAGTGGGTAAAGTCTCTATGAGATAGGGTTTAACAAGATCACCATTGCTTTAATCCCTAAGATAGATTATAATCAACATAAGGATGCTTTATGCGGATGCGTCTAATTGTGACAGAATTAGCGTGTCTAGGTCTTAGGAAGAAGTACCACCTAAGTCTAGGAATGATATGCCCTTCGAGATAAGTCAATCATTGCACTAAATAAACAAACCTGCGTTTTATCAGATTATTCATGGTTGATACGTTTTCCTTACATTAGTTCTCGACCGCTTCTCTATCGTTTTCTTGTCTTCTTGTGTGTGTTTATTGCTTTACTTGTCATCAAAACCTTAGGTTAGATAACTAAACCTCGTGCCAGTCTCTCAGGCTGAAACCCCCTTATCATTAGTTTAGGTTTAACTTAGGTTTAGCATAAATTAGATTAATTTAGTACTAACATAGATAACTAAAATACTGATAGAATTAGGAATTAACGCTCTCGCTCTTAGTGATCGACACCCTACTTACCAACGAAACTACAATTGACCGGGTACACTGCCCGTTAAAGTGTTGTTTTTAGGTTAAGTCGGCAAAATATAAATAGTAAAACTTGATACATAAAATAACACCTACATAATGACACATCAAGTTTTTGGCGCCATTGCCGGGGAGTGAAGTTGTTTAATTCTTGTTTTTATTAGTGTTTTAGTTTAGTTTAGCATAGATTAATTTGCATATTTGTGTGTTTGTTTGTGTGTTTAATTTTCTGCATTGTATATTTTTGCATATTGTGTGTGTTTGTGTGTTTTCTACATTATTACAGTTCGTTGTAATCTTTCTAAGTCGAATACTCAATACGGCGCATTTATCTTCTTGGATACGGCGTATAAATTTTTTCAAACCAATACAATGTATTCGACTCTCTCATCAATACGGCATATTCAGTTCACTGAATACGGCGTATTAAGCTATTTGACAGTTTTCTTTTCTAGCAAATTTATTACAGGTCACAATGGACAACTCCAACATTACTATAGAAGAATATATCAGGCTTGAGGAAGAAAAATCTCGTAGGCATGGTAAAGTGTTTAACTGGGAAACTGCTAAGTATGGTAAGATCTAGGATGATGAAGACGTTCACGACCTCAGATCCATTGAAACTGAATTCCCGGCCATAGTCTTTGATGATGCGTTTACATCTGAAGTAACACCCTCATGTGAACCGACGGTAAGTCCTCTTAACGATAATAAAATTGACTTTAGAATATCATATGACGAATCCAACGATGAAGATTACAAGATAGTTTTTGACAAAAACTCATTTTCATATAAAATAATCTCTGCCAACGATTTGAAAACAGATTCAGAAAATGATAATGATAAAGTCAATATGCCTTCGTTTCCGTCACCCAAGCCTACGGTCAATTATTTTGATGATTTAGACTTCTTTAAAGATTTTGAGAACGAATTTCCAGCCATTGTTTACAATGATGCTCTAACGTCTAAATCAGATTTCTTAATTGAACCTATTGTAAGTCCTCAACATATCAATGAATTTGATTTGAAAAGTAAAACATCATTGTCCGAATGTAATGAAAAGGAACAAAATGTTTTATACTTTAATGATCTATTTCCTTTTAACGTAATTTATCCTGATGATTCAAAATCGGATAAGGACAATGATGATGATAAAATCGATAT
>BQNB010036019.1:0-21676 GCA_026074375.1 Tanacetum coccineum | reverse complement strand
ATTGTATATGTTTCGGGTTTAATCCTAAGCAAAACCCGAGCTCGGGTCCTAGTTAAATATCCCGCGCGTACCTTTAACGTGACAGGGTATATAAACTCTTTTCTATTTTAGAAAAGAGTAAGTTGTTCAAAATCTAAAATATCTTTTCTCTTTTCTCTCTCAATTATCTCTCCTCTTTCTCTCTCTAAACAACTCAATCTCTCTTTCTCATTTTCTTGGTTCGATTCGTGATCGATTGTATGAATTGAAGTGTTAGCGGGATCCTTTATCATGATATCCATTTGGGAACTAAATGCAGTAGACACAAAGCTCCTATCGGCACCAGTATCAAACAAAACAGAAGCATAGCGGTTGTTTAGAAGGAACGTACCCATCATGACGTTGGAGTCTGGGTTAGTCCCCGCACGTCCCACCACATACACTTTTGCTGGAGCAGTGTCCTTCCCATCTTGATTACCACAGTTTCCTTTGTTGTTCTTTAGCTTTGGACATTCCTTCTTGAAGTGTCCCTGAACTCTGCACTCAAAACAAGTAGGTCTCTGACCCGATCCGGTGCCCTTTTGGTTGTTAGTGTTGTTGGCATTTTCGCACTCCTACAGTCACAGGCGATGTGATCAAATTTGTTGCATTTGTATCACTTTGGAGCACACGGACCGTCATGGTGGTAATTGCACTTTGAGCATAGGGGTCTAGATCCCCCATATTGTTTCTTATCACTCGATCCTACAGTGTATGCCCTGCCGGTGTTTTGCCTCTTATTTTGTTGTTGTTGATTCTGATTGTTTCGGGAAGTGTTTTCAAACTACCTCTTGTTTTCAGCTTGTCTTTCAGCAATGGTACTGACTCTCTTGTCCATTAGTTCAGTGTCCATTTCAACAGCCTCTTGCATTGTTTTTGGCTTTGAAGCTACAATGTTTCCATGGATCATGTCGGGAAATCCACCGACATACCTTTCAATTTTGTCTGACTCCTCAGGGAACATCCTAACACACAGCAGTGCTAGTTCTTGAAAACGTTGGTTGTACTTGACCACATCAGTACCTATCACTTTCAAGTTCCACAATTCAGCCTCGAGCTTCTTCATTTCGTTTCTTGGACAATACTTGTCAGTCATCTTCTTTCTCAGATCGACCCAAGTCATTGCATATGCAACATCATGAGTAACAGTCATAACATGGGAATTCCACCATGTTAGAGCACCTGCTAAAAGAGTACAAGTAGAAAATTTGATCTGGTTTTCCACCGAGCAGTTGCTTATGCGGAAAACAGTCTCCATCCTTTCAAACCATTAGGTTAACTCAACCACTCCCTCAGTGCCCTTGAAATACAGAGGTTTTCACTTTATGAAATCCTGGTAAGTGCACTCTCGAGCAACGCGTTCAGATCCCCTGACACCCGTTCCTGAAGTATGGCTGTCAACGCCATTTCTGTTTGCATCACGTGCTGCCAAAGCGGCACTGACACCTTGGTCAATCATAGCTTAAAGTTAGGCATTAGTGGCCGTAGTGGTTGTGGGTGCTGTTGGGGCTAGTGTTGTTGTGACCGGTGTTGACCTTGTGGCTCATTTTGGTGCCATTTTCTTTAATCACAAGAAAATACAATACCTGTTAGATTTCATAAAATCATAACCATGACATGACATATCCAGGATAAATAAAGTGAGATCACATTACACAGTGAAATATACAACTGAATTTTAATCAACAATGTTATAACCAAATTGACATTCATTCATAAACAAATTTGATTCGTGACCTAATACAACCATTCCATATATAGATTGGAAAACATACATGAATGGTTCAGATACAAAATGATCATAGGTTATAAAATAAACATAACAACCTAAAGCCTTACTAGCCGGGATTAAACCCGTAATACATAGTAGGCTATATACAAAATGACTAGCCATAACAAAGTCTAATCTAAGAACTGCTACCAGCCTCCTCTGGCAGCTCTGGCTGTGCAGGACCCCCAACGGGTCCCTGCTGTCCCTGTAATGCAATAACATGCCCCTATAATGCCATCACCTGTCCTTGTAAGGCTGTCACTTGCCCCTGTAGTGTGGTGACCAGTCCCTGAAGTGGAATCATCTCTCTCTGTAGTGTCTACATAACAGTCAATGTCTGAATAATCTGTTGCTGTTGAGCACGATCAGCTACTCTCAACTCTCTCATCTCCTCACACCTCTCGCGGTCTGTCTTTAGCAAATCTGAAATCGCTCTCTATCTACTACGATCTGCTAACTGTAACTCTGTAATCTCTAACATTTGTGCATGAACTGTGGTACGTAGTGACATAACCTCTGCACGCACAAGATCACTCGCATCCATAGATCATCCCCAAGCCTCTTTAGACATCCTAGCCTCAGTCTTCATCAAATGACGTGTATGTGCATGTGCACGTTTGTCTCTAAATAACATATTGACCCGACCAGCCAATAGCTGTCTCTGACTCTGCTCATCGTCTAACATCGTGTAGATCTCATCCGTGTCTCGCCTAACCATAGACTCAAACTCTCTCACGTGTGCACCCAACTCTGTGTCAGTACTAACTGGAGCTCCCTGTAGGGTCTCAACAATCTCATCCCACGAATCCGTGATCCTATATCCAACATATCTCTCTAGGTTATGCCTGATCTCCCTGTCTATAGTGGCAACAAAGCCGTAATCTGCCCTAAGACCTCCAGCTGGCCTAGCAGCAGCGGCGGCGGAGCTCTCTCCTACCTCGTATCTGGGACCAAGAGCGATACCTAACCTCTTCTGAGATGGTAGGTTAATCTCGGGTCTGTCCTCTCTACGACTGACAAAGGGTAGTAACAATGGTGGTAATGAAGTAGGAGCTGATGTGGGCATGGGTGGTGGTGCATCTGGTCTAGTGAGGGAGAGTATGAAGGGTGGTGGTAATGGTAGAGAATGGGAAGTAGTTGCAGCCTCAGCTCTTATCCGAATCATGGCAACTCGATAGCCTAATGAATGAATAGGACTAGGAGGTGGTGCTGATAACACATGTGAGGGTGGTGATAGTGGTAGTGATGGAGATGGTATCAGGGGTGGCAGTGGGAAAGGAATCTGGGATGGTGATGAAGACCATGGAGATAGTGGTGATGCTGGTGGGGAAGATATAGCAAGCAGTCTGGCAACCTCAGAATCAGGCCATGCTGGTACTGGCTCTAGAATAGTAATCCTAGTTGTCATACGATATACTTGGTGAGGTGGTGGTGTGGCCGCAGACTCATCAGTCTCAAACGGCTCAGTCTCCTCTGCAGACGGGGCCTAATCAGTAGCTGGTAAAGCAACAACTACAGAGTCGACAGGAGCTAGGTACTCCTCCTCCTCCTCCCCATCATCGGCCTTGATGTCCATGTCATCATCCTCATCATCCTCTGGTGACCCCTCCTCGTCATCTCTGTCATCTCCTCCATCAACAGGATAATCGATAGGATCCTCCTCGGGGTCCTCATCGTCATCCTCCTCCGGGTCCGCCTCAGGATCGGACTCCAGGACATAGTCAGGTGACTGAGCAGCGGGTGAGGCATCCTTAGCACTTGGCTGATCCTCAGCAACAATCTCATCATCAGTATGCTCTGGGCCTGGAACATAATCTGGCGAAGGTGGTGCCTGCTCTGGCTCCTCAGGGCCAGGCACGTAATCTGGAGAAGGTGGGGCCTGAAGAGCAGCCTCCACGTATGGGTCCTCTAGCATCTCAGGCAGCTTAAGATACTCGTGATCATCGGCTCTCGGTGATCCTATGTCTGATAAATCCTATATGGACTGGACACCGCTGTGTATGTGATCCCCGATTCATCTGAATCTGACATGACTGTATCTGAAAATCCAAAGATAGCTTATATTAGTATTTAATATAAGACTCTTATAGTAATATACATTTATAATCATAACATGTATATCAATTATGAATGCATCTAGTCCAACCAACTAATGCAACAAGTAGTGTATGCATGAATGTATGCACATATGTATGTCCCGTGTAAACCCCTTTGTTATAAAAACAACTTTTGAAAACGGTTATAGTCCAGCAAAAACATTTGACCTGGTTCTCTATAACCTTGGCTCTTGATACCAATCTGTAACACCCCCAAATTGGGTCGCAACGGAATAAGGGTCCAAGGGCTTTTTTTTTATAACATTTCGTGTTACTTCTCAGTTCAACAACACAAGATTATTATATTAGAACAACCAAAACGGTCATTTGAAACGAATACATTGGGATATTAACAAGTTATTGTGAACATAAGGCCCGAAGCTTAACTTGTTCACTTGTTCAAAATATAAAGATTTTCAGCCCAAATCAGATATACAAAATGAAATGCGACAAAATCTCTAATACATGACATCCAAATCAAAAACCACCAATGTATCCATCGCACCTTGTGCTTATTGATCCCCTGAAAAACATTGCTTTAAAACGTCAACAATAATGTTGGTGAATTCATGGGTTTTGATAAATCATATAAGTGTAGGACCACAAGATTACCAATAAGGGGGGGTGTTATGACAAATGCAAACAGTGTCAGACAATCATTAAATGTATTTCGGTGCTCTATGCTCATGACACTGAAGGCTTGACTATGAATGCAATACTAAATAAATGGTCGACATTACCCGTGGTTATGTTTCTAACCCAAGCAACATACTCTATTCGACTTTGCTATAGTTCGTCTTGTCCAGTGATAGCTAATCACCCGAACGAAGGATGTCAATCCATAGATCTATTAATAACATTCGCGCTCACAATCCCGCGATTGACAGTTCATGATAATGGGCTCAGATATGGGTTATCGTACTTAGGATACACGTAATATAACATGAAACTTAACCACTTTGTGTCCATTGTTAAAGCATTGCATGTTTTTCACCCCAATAATTTTAAAACAAAAAACATGTAAAACATGGGGCTATGATAATGGAACTATACATGCTAAATAGACAAAATGGATGAATGATCCTTGAATCCGTTGAAAGTGGTCCACTCATTTGGCCTTCAATTGTGGAAAATGGAGTTACAAGGCCAAAGAAATATTCTGAGTTATCTGCTACAGAAGCACTTCAAGCTGATTGTGATATCAAGGCAACTAATATCATTCTCCAAGGACTACCACCTGAAGTCTATGCATTGGTTAGCAATCATAAAGTCGCCAAGGAACTTTGGGAAAGAATTCAACTTCTCATGCAAGGAACTTCATTGACGAAACAGGAAAGGGAGTGTAAGCTTTATGATGAATTCGATAAGTTTGCTTATAAGAAGGGGGAATCACTTCGTGAATTCTACTTGAGATTTTCACTGCTACTCAATGACATGAACATTTACAACATGAAACTGGAACAATTTCAAGTGAACACAAAGTTTTTGAATACCCTTCCTCCTGAATGGAGCAAATTTGTGACAGATGTCAAACTGGTTCGAGATTTGCACACAACTAACATCGATCAGCTTCATGCTTATTTGGGACAACATGAATTTCATGCAAATGAGGTTCGTTTAATGCATGAACGTAATTCAGACCCGCTTGCTTTGGTTGCAACTCATCAGATGACCCAGTCTCCTTATCAAACTCTTCAAAATTCACACCAAAACTCTTAATTTCAACCACAAGTTTCATCATATCAGTCTCCACAGTATGGTTCACCTTATCAGTCTCAACAATACTCAACTCATCAATCATCAACACCTCTTTCAATCACTTATCCATCCAATGATTATCAGTCATCAATTCACCACAACATTTATTCTCCATCATCATCTATACCTCAATTGGAATATCCTCCCTCAGTTGATCAACAATCTGAATTTTCCCAACAAGAATCAGGTTTAATTGTTCCAGTGTTCCAGAAAGGTGATGATCCCATTGATGCCATCAATCACATGATGTCGTTTTTGACTGCTGTCGTCACTTCCCGTTATCCCACTACCAATAACCAGCTGAGAAACTCGTCAAACCCTAGGCAACAAGCTACCATTAATAATGGAAGAGTAACATTACAACCAATTTAGGGGAGACAAACTTCTGTAGCTGCGGGTACTTCAAGGACTTATACTCCGGGAGCAAGTAGAAATAATTCTGGAAAACAAAGAACAGTTATCTGCTACAACTGCAAAGGGGAAGGCCACATGTCTAAACAGTGCACCAAACCAAAGAGAAAAAGGGATGATTCGTGGTTTAAGGATAAAGTGTTGTTGGTTCAAGCTCAATCAAGTGGTCAAATTTTACATGAGGACGAACTCGCATTTTTGGCATATCCAGGAATTCCAATAGGTCAAGCTACACAGACTATCATAACTCATAATGCTGCTTATCAAGCTGATGATTTGGATGCATATGACTCTGATTGTGATGAACTTAACACTGCCAAAGTTGCTCTCATGGCAAATTTATCTCACTATGGTTCAGACGCTCTTTCTGTGGTACACAATCATGATAATGTGAATAATGATGTGACTAATCAAGTTGTGCAGGCTATGCCGTCTTCTGAACAATCAAATGTTGTGAACTATTCAGAGACTGAAATAACCAGTGATAGCAATATCGTTCCTTATTCTCAGTATCTTATTGAATCATAACAGGTAGCTGTTCAAAATTCTAACTCTTCTGCACAACAAGATGATTTGATATTATCTGTGATTGAACAACTAAAAAACCAAGTAGTTCATTGTACCAAGATGAATATGGAAAATAAAAGTTTCAATGATACTTTAACTGCTGAGCTTGAAAGATATAAGGAACAAGTTAAAGTGTTGAAAGAAGGACAAAACGTTGATTTAAAGAGTCAAGATAACGGTTCAGATTCATGTGCACAGTCTGTAGAGATTGATCATCTTAAACGAACTCTTTCAGAATATTTAAAAGAAAAGGAATCTTTATTGCAAATGGTTACACTTCTTAAAAATGATTTTAAGAAAGAAGAATCTAGAAACCTTGATATGTAAATAGCCTTAGAAAAGCAGATCAAACACCTAGATAATATCGTTTTTAAAAGAGATCAATCTGCACAAACTGTTCACATGTTGACGAAACCTCAGTTTTTCTATAATAATACCACTAAACAAGCTCTAGGTTTTCAAAATCCTTTCTATCTGAAGAAAGCTCCGCAGTTGGAACCTATACTATATGTTAGTGATATAATTCAGAAAACTAATCTTATTGTGATCCCTGACTCAGAAGAGACCTTAACACTTGTTGAAGAGAGTCGTTCAAAAATGCTTTTAAAACATAAGGATAATATGATGCAAGAAAAGATAAAACAAATTGATACCACACCAATCGATTATGCTGCTCTTAATAAACTTTATAAAGATTTTGAAACACGGTTTGTTCCACAAACTGAATTATCTGCTGAACAAGCCTTTTGGTCGCATAACTCTGTGAGTTCCTCAGAACCCGATCTTTCTGATAGACCCACCAATGTTGAGGTTCCTAAAGAACTTCCAAAAGTCAGCATGGTTAATACGAGTTTGAAGAAACTTAAATACCATCTTGCTAACTTTGATGTGGTAGTCAAAGAAAGAACCACGCCCACAGCTATCACTGAGGGCACGTGGGGTTTCGAACATACAAAAGCTTGTTTTAGGGATGAAATAATTCCATTTGTAAAAGCTCTGAAGGACTTATTTAGTACATTCAACCAACAATTGGTTGATGAACTTGCTGAAGTCCAAAATGTCTTCTATCAAATGGAACAGGCTGTGGAACAACATCGTGTAGAGTCAAAAACATTTGAAGTTAAAATGAATCAAGCTTTGAACGAAAATGAACGACTCTTGGAACAAGTGATGAGCAAAGATATTGTGAACTTGATTGTAAATTCCTCTATGGATTTTGCCTCTGTGAATGTGCATGAATGTGAAAAGTGTCTCAAACTTGAGACTGAGCTTCAAAAGGATTTTGTTGAAAAAGAGATTTACGATAAACTGTTCAAAAGGTTTACCACTCTTGAAAAACATTGCATTTCGTTAGAAGTTGATACTCAACTTAATCAGGAAATTTTTCAAAGGGACAATTCTATTTCAAATCAAAGTGCTCCAAGTTTTGATCAATTGTTTGAATTAAATGAATTGAAAGCTCAGTCCCAAGAGAAAGACATGGTCATAAAGAAGTTGAAAGAGAGAATTAAATCTCTCAGTGGAAATATGGATAAGGATAAGATCAAACAGGACTTAGAAGAGATTGAAACCATAAATATTGAATTGGATCATAGGGTGACAAAGCTTATTGCTGAGAATGAGCATTTGAAACAGACCTATAAGCAACTTTATGACTCGATTAAACCAGCACGTGTTCGATCAAAAGAACAATGTGCTGACTTAACTAATCAAGTCAATCTAAAGTCTGTGGAAATTTCTGATTTAAATGCTTGTCTTCAGGAAAAAGTTTTGGTAATTACAACTCTCAAGGATGAATTGAGGAAACTCAAAGGAAAAGATTTAGCTAATAATGAAGTTACACATCATCCTAGTGATCCAGAGATTAATACGGAACCAATAACCCCTAAATTGTTGAACAAAAGGTCAGCTCACTCTGCCTATATTAAGCACACTCAGGAAGAAGCTGCAGTTCTTAGGGATCTAGTCGATCATATTAAAGCAAACTATCCCCTAGATCCAACCTTAGAATCTGCCTGTAAGTATACTAAACTAATTCAGGAGTTGCTTTCAAAAATCAGTAAAACCTGCCCTAGTATCAACAATTCCGGAGAACAATTAGTGGCTGTGACCCCAATGAATAAAGTCAAAAGAGTTAGATTCACTGAGCCCGTCACATCCTCAAGAAACACAATCACAAAAAAGGCCTCTACATCAAACCTAGCTTCTAACAAACCTATGTTGTCTTCTACAGGAGTAAAACCATCTACTAGTGCTAGCGGATCACAGCCTTCAGGCAATACAAAGAAAGATAAGATTCTGCAAACACAAAGTAGTACTCAGATGAATAAAGTAGAAGCCCACCCTAGGAAAGTTAAATCTAGTTTGAAAAATAAAGATCATGTTGTTGCACCTAAAGGAACTGCTCATGTGCAGCATTCCAAGCTTAATGCTAATTCTGAACTTAAATGTGTTAAGTGTAATGGTTGCATGCTTTCTGATAATCATGATTTGTGTGTTCTTGATTATATCAATAATGTGAATGCTCGTGCAAAATCTAAATCTGCTAAGAAACAAACAAAGAGAAAAGTTTGGAAACCAACAGGAAAGATGTTTACAACTATTGGATATATTTGGAGACCTACTGGTCGGACCTTCACTATCGTAGGAAATGCGTGCCCTTTAACTAGGATTACCACTACTACTGAAGCGCCCCTTAGGAAACCAGTTGTTCTAGATAATGAAACATCTAAACCTGCTGTAACATTGGTCTATTCACGGAAACCTAGGAACTCTAAAACTAATGTTCCTGTTAGCAAATCTAAGGTTCTTCAATCTGTATCTGCTAACAAAAAGGAACCCAGTAAATCTTGGGGATCCATAATTTCCGATGTTCCATCTTCCTCTCTTAATGAATGCAGGTCGTCCAAATTGTCCTCTGGTATTTGGACTCCGGCTGCTCCAAGCATATGACCGGAGATCGCTCTCAGCTCACCAATTTCGTCAACAAATTTTTGGGTACAGTCAAATTCGAGAATGATCATGTGGCAAAGTTTTTGGGATATGGTGATTATCAGATTGGGAATGTTACGATATCAAGGGTTTACTATGTGGAAGGACTTGGACACAACTTATTCTTCGTTGGGCAGTTTTGTGATTCGAACCTTGAGGTTGCTTTTTTCGTCAACACACCCGCTTTCATTCGTAATTTAGAAGGTGTTGATTTATTGACGGATCTCGAGGCAACAAATCTGTTTATACTCTGGTCTCTTGGAGGACATGAATGGATCCTTCCTATATGTCTCTTAACAATAGGCCTCAAAAGACTAAGTCTGGCCTAATGGCACCGTCGGTTTTGTCCTTCATCTAAACTTTGGTACAATCAACCATTTAGCTAGACATGGTCTTGTTCGAGGTCTCCTTAAGCTTAAATTTGAAAAAGACCATCTGTGTTCTGCATGCGCAATGGGTAAGAGTAAGAAGAAACCCCACAAACCTAAATCTGAAAGATCACCAATCAACGAAAAAACTCTATCTGTACACCATGGATCTTTGGGTGACATGCGTGTTGCAAGTGTTAATGGAAAGAAGTACATCCTCGTCATTGTCGATGATTACTCACGATTCATATGGGTTAAGTTCTTAAGGTCAAAAGATGAAGCTCTAGATTTCATAATCAAGTTTCTTAAGATGATCTAACTGCGGCTGAAAGTACTTGTTCGACGCATCAGAATAGATAATGGAACTGAATTTGTTAATCAAACATTGCGTAAATATTATGAGAAGGTTGGTATCTCTCACAAAACATCTGTAGCTCGCTCTTCACAGCAAAATGGTGTCGTTGAAAGACGGAATCGTACGCTAATTGAAGATGCTCGCACAATGTTGATTTATGCAAAAGCTTCGTTATTTCTATGGGCTGAAGAAGTGGCTACCGCTGTTACACCTAAAATCGTTTCATCATACGCCTTCGTCACGACAAAACACCATATGAGATTTTGCATGACAAACTTCCCGAATTATCTTTCTTCCATGTATTTGTGTTAAAGAAAACCAAAAACCAAAACAAAAAAACACTCTGCTAAACCAATGAATGATAGTGAGAATTTGGGCAAGTTACAACCAAAGGCTGATATTGGTATTTTCATTGGTTATGCACCTACGAAGAAAGAATTTTGAATTTACAACTAACGTACCAGACAAATCATTGAGATAATTCATGTAGATTTTGATGAGCTGACTGCGATGGCGTCTGAACACAGCAGTTCAGGACCCGCACTTCATGAAATAACTCCTGCAACAATCAGTTCAGGACTCGTGCCAAACCCTCCTCCTTCAACACTGTTTGTACCACCTTCGAGAACTGACTGGGATATGGTGTTTCAACTGTTGTTCGATGAATTACTCAATCCCCCACCTAGTGTTGATCACTCAGCCCCTGAAGACGTTGCTCCAATTGATGAAGTAGCAGCTTCGGTACCTGCTTTATCAACCGGTTCACCTTCCTCAACTACAGTTGACCAAGATGCACCATCACCAAGTAACTCTCAAACAACACCCGAAACCCAACCTCCCATCATTCCTAACGATGCTGAAGAAGACAATCATGATATTGAAGTTGCATATATGGGTAATGATCCGTACTTTGGTGTCCCAATTCCAGAAGTTCCTTCTGATCAATCTTCATCATCGGATTCTATTCATACAATTGTGCAACCCGATCACCAAATTTATGAACACAATAACAAATGGACTAAGGATCATCCAGTTGAAAACATAATCGGTGAACTCGCTAGACCAGTTTCTACAAGGCTGCAATTACATGAGCAAGCTCTTTTCTATTACTACGATGCTTTCCTCACTACTGTTGAACCCAAGACATATAAAGATGCTTTGACTCAAGCTTGCTGGATTGAAGCAATGCAAGAAAAACTCAATAATTTCTAACATCTTGAAGTATGGGAGCTCGTACCCCGACCAGCTAAAGTTATGGTTATTACTTTAAAGTGGATATACAAAGTGAAACTAGACGAACTAGGAGGTATACTAAAGAACAAAGCTCGATTAGTGGCTAGTGGTTACCGTCAAGAGGAAGAATCAATTTTGAAGAGTCTTTTGCTCCGGTTGCAAGATTAAAGGCTATAATGATTTTTCTCGCGTTTGTTGCTCATATGAACATGGTCGTCTACCAAATGGATGTGAAGACTGCGTTTCTGAATAGTAATCTGCGGGAAGACGCTTATGTTAGCCAGCTGGATGGGTTTGTGGATAAAGATAAACCAAATCACATGTATAAGCTTAAAAAAGCTCTTTATGGGTTGAAACAAGCTCCACGCGCGTGGTGTGACATGTTGTCTTCGTTCCTGATATCCCAAGACTTCTCCAAAGGTTTAGTGGATCCCACATTGTTCATACGTAGAGACGGTAAGGAACTACTTCTGGTACATATATATGTCGATGATATCATCTACACCTGAACTTTGTGACCTATTTTCTAAAATCATGTGTTCAAAATTTAAGATGTCAATGATGGGCAAAATCTCATTTTTCTTAGGACTACAGATTTCTCAAAGTCCCAGAGGCATCTTTATTAACCAGTCAAAATATGCCCTTGAATCCTTAAAGAAATACAGTTTTGACTCTTGTGACCCAGTGGATACTCCCATGGTCGAGAAATCCAAACTAGATGAGGATAAAGAAGGGAAAGCTATTGATTCATCACACTATCTTGGTATGATAGGCACCCTCCTTTATCTCATAGCCAGTAGACCTGACCTATAATTTGCTATATGCATGTGTGCCCGGTATCAGGCTCGGCCTACCGAAAAGCACTTAAATGCAGTAAAAAGGATCTTTCGATATCTAAAAGGAACCGTTAATCGGGGACTATGGTATTTGAAGGATTCTTTGATTGCTCTAACAGCATTTGTAGATGCGGATCATGCTGGTTGTCAAGATACATGCCGTAGCACATCTGGTAGTATGCAATTTTTGGGAGATAGACTTATCAGTTGGTCATCAAAAAGGCAAAAAAGCGTTGCGATATCCAGTACGAAAGCTGAATATATTGCTTTGTCCGGCTGTTGTGCTCAAATCCTTTGGATGAGATCACAGCTTACCGACTATGGCTTTGGTTTCAACAAAATTCCAATGTACTGTGATAACAAAAGCGCTATTGCCTTATGCTGCAACAACGTTCAACATTCCAGATCAAAGCATATAGACATCAGATTTCACTTTATCAAGGAGCATGTTGAGAATGGGGTGATCGAACTTTACTTTGTCAATACAGAGTATCAACTGGCGAACATCTTCACTAAAGCTCTTGGCCGAGAAAGAATTGAATTTCTGATCAACAAGCTGGGAATGCGGAGTTTTACGCCGAAGACTCTAAAATAATTAGCAGATGAAATTGATGAATAGTGGTGGTACCTATTCAGATATCCTGTATCATATGTATATACATAAAACCATAAAAACCAAAAATATTTTTCATTTTTATAAAACTTTATAAAAACAAAATACAAAAATATAAAATCTATAAAACCAAAGAAAAAATTAAAAAATGAAAAAAATATAAAAAGAGGTAATAAAGGCATGTCTTCTGAAAATCGATAACATATACAGTCTTAGAAATGTCATTCAATAATGATACGAGGCTGTAAATGAAGTTCGAGCACAAGTTACAAATGTTTTCAAAACATGCCAAATGGCTTACTATTATTTAAGATAGTAACCCGGACATCATTTTAAAGGCAAGTGTTCCGTCAAAAAGGAAACTTAACCTCTCAACGGGAATTTATTCTCGGGCATGGTATACTTTATGACCATGTAAAGGCTTGTGATTACTTTGCATCATAACCCATGCTTCCTATATTTCCATAAGTGTAGTGATTACTTTGCATCACAACCCGTGCTTCCTATATTTCCATAAGTGTACGCGTCAGTGCACTTATGTGTTAAAAATAAGAGAAATCTTATTTTTGTGTTTGTTGTTTTTCAAAAACAAAACATTGCTTCATCAGAAAATGCATTTTCAATGACATTCGTCTTCTCAAACAACGACTACAGCTCTTTAAATAGAAAACGAGTCAGTGTTTGAGGGGGAGCAAATGTCAAATATCTTCTTCATAATAAAATGTGCTTAAAGGGAAAAAGGTTTTCAAAAAATAACAAAATAATTTTTTTAAGGAAAGTTAATTAAGCTTAGCTTATGTGTGCCTTAATTGTTATGTGTTTATGCCTTAGGGAATATTTTGCAAAAATTAAGTCTATAGGTATGATAGTTTAAACATTAAGGACTAAATGTGCTATTTGTTTATCTTGTATATGCCTTAGAAAACTTATCTATGCAAAATAAAAGGGTATTGAATCTTGAGGGGCCAAATGTGTTAAAAACCTTATTTGTATTATAACCCACCCAACCACCCCGTATCTTTTCACACACAACATACACTTTACAAATTTTTTTCCCTCCCACTCTCATTCGCACGATCGTCATCACCTATTCATCATTCTCAAGTGTTTTTCAAGCCTAAGGTATAATAAGAAAAGTGTTCTCCTACATCTAAACTACTCACGTCTCAAAGGAATTGGTTTTTTACCAAAGATTGATCTCGAAATCCCTAATTCTCAAATTAGGGTTCTTGAAAAATCAAAATGGTTAAAACTCCAAATTGATTGAGGGGTTTTGTATCTTTAAGTGTGCCTAGCACTAGTTTAAAACATTTTTGAATATGGTTGTCATTTGTTAGTGTTCTTGGTGATTCTTAGGTGCGAAAATTAGGGTTTATATGATATATTGTATAAAGTTTGTGGGTTTCGTGTTAGGGAGTTTGTTACCATCTTCTTGAACATGTTTGGTTAATAATATCACCCTATTGTTTGTAGTTTATTGAATCAATGTGCTAAAATGCTTAAAAGCGCTCGTTTTTGTGATATGTTCTTGTTTTTATGGTATAAAAGTTGTTGATTAATGTTTGTAAGTGTTGATCCCTTGCTAACATTGTTGTCTAAATGAGTTTGAGTGCATATTAAGTCGTGTTCGTGAAATCTTAAAAATGAACCAAACAACTCATTATCAATGAAACCAACTCACTCTTGATTGGAACCGAACAACTCACTGTCGTAGGAACCGAACAACTATAATATAAAAGGAACCAAACAACTATTAATAGAAGGAACCGAACAACCTTCTGAGTAGAAGGAACCAAACAACTATTAATAGTAGGAACCGAACAACCTGTTAGGTATAGGAACCGAACAACTATCTTAATAAAAGAACCGAACAACCTTGTGGGTAGAAGGTAATCGAACAACTATTGATAGTAGAACCAAACAGTCTTTGTAGGGTAGAAGGAACTGAAACATCTTTTGTTTATAGGGAACCCGAACATCTCTTGTAGTAGGATGGAACAATTAAGTATAGTACGGAAATCCGACAACTATCTCATTAAGGAATCAAACAACTTATAGATAGTAGGAACCAAATAACTAAGGGCTAGTAGGAACCGAACAAATAGTTCATTTAGGAACCGAACAACTAGTTTAAAAGACCCTAAACACTTAAGATCAAATTTTCAATTTTAAAAGGCGATTTAAAAATCTTGATTAGGGAGATAATTAAACTTGGTTAATTATTCATCATCAAGTTAAGTTTGTTAAGTTGTCATTTTTAAAAAGAATAGATCTTAATTAAGTGCAAAAAAGTCTTTAAAGTTCTAAAGCATCATTCACATCATGAAATCCACTTTACGTGTCAATTCAATAGGTCTCTATTTGTTTATTGTATAAAATTGGTTATACAGAAACTATATTGATCTTAACAGTTCTTGGATACTACTAAGAGCTCAGCACATTGGCACTGGATAATGAATTAGTAGCCCATGCTAACCGTATCAAAATAGGGATGTAAGGCATATCTCCGACGTGCTCCAATTCAAAGCAAGGATCCTACTCTTCAAGTGGTGCTAGATGCTCTCAAACTCACTACATTCTATAATGCATTTGAGATCTCTGCTGATGTTCTTGAGATATACATGTAAGAATTCTGGGTCACTGTCACCAGACATGTCTCGTCACTTCGTTTCAAGTTGGATGGAAAAAGTCACACAGTTAATGTTGACAACTTCAGAGATATGCTCAAAATTTGCCCCAAACTCCCTGGTCAGAAATTTGAAGAACCTCCACTTGAAGAGGATATTCTATCTTTTATTAGAGATCTTGGAAACACACGGTAAAATCAAGTTTTTATTGATGTCATTGTTCAACCACATGCATAAACCCTTGGAGATCATTTACTGCTATTCAGCAAGTATATAAGGGGAAAAGTACTGACTACTGCTCTGGAAAGTCTTCACCTCTCACGTGCTTAAATTCTTTGGGGCATGTATCACAATAAGCAGGTTGACTATGTCTATCTACTGTAGGAAGACTTGGTATTTCAAGTGGAGAACAAGAATTCTAAAAAGAACTATGCCATGTATTATCCACGTTTCACCAAAGTCATTGTCAACTACTTCATGGTAAAGGATTAAGCGATTCCAAAGAGAAACAAGATGTTTTGGCATTATGCCAGGGATGACTTCATGTTAACCACCATAAGAGTTATTTCAAAACATAAGGACACATAAGAATACGGTGCTATTCTCCCTCAGCACTTGACTAATCAAGCCATGTTAGAGTACGAAACTTTCAAGACTTACCGTGCTTATGCTACTGGTGAAAAGGCTCCCAAGTCAAAAGCTACAAAGAAAAAGACTGACTCTGAATCATCTCCAAAGACAAAGCCTTCTTAAGCTTCCAAAGGTAAAAGAATCAAGACTTCAACTAAAGGAGATAAGCCTACTACAACAAAGTCAAAAGGTTTAACAGTACTATCTGAAGTTGCATTATCAGAAGCAGAACAAATGAAGTTGGCAACTAAAAGAAGCTTAAAAGAATTCCATATCTCTCACGCAAGTGGCTCAGGTGATGGAGTTGACATTCTGTCAAAGGTTCCTAATGAGCAACAACAAATTGGATCTGGTACAAATGAAGGAGCTGGTGACAAACTAGAGGTTCTTGATGTACCCGAATACAGATCAGAGAGTGAAGAAGAATCCTGGACTTTCAGTCAAGGAGAGGATGAGGAAGAAGATGAGGAGCATGATAGTGATGATGACAATGATGATAATGATGATGAAGATGATGATCAAGAGAATGACAGCCAAAGAACTGAATCAAATGATGAAGAAGATGATTTTGTTCACCCAAACTTGTCAACATACAAAGCAGATGAAGAGGAAGAAGAAAAAGAATAAGAAAAAGCAGAAGATGATGATGAAGTGACTTCTGATCTGAATGTTTCAACGCCACCTGATTATGAACTCACGGAGGAAGATGAAAATCAACAGGATGATGATACTACGGGGGAAGAAAAAGGTGATGAAGATAATAGGGAACTGTACGGAGACTTGAATATCAACCTAAGTAGAAGTGATGCCGAAATGACATATGATCAAACCAATCCAGAAATGGAAGAAGCTCACGTAACCCTAACTACTAAACCTCTAGTAGTGCAACTAAAAAGCTCCTCTGGTTCATCAGACTTGTGGCTAAATTCATTAATCCCTCTCCGAATATAGGTATCGATTCTATTTTAAATCCAAATGCAACAGTTTTTGTCACACCTTCCTCTGCCACTATCATCCCTCAAACATCCAACCTCAACAAAAAACACATGATTCCACAACAACAACAACAATTCCAACAACAACTATGCCAGAGATCCTAAACTTTGCATCCCTATTCGGCTTTGAACGTAAGGTATCCTCACTAGAGATAGAATTGTCTGAACTCAAACAAACAAATCAATTTGCTGAAGCTGTAGCATCTATTCCGGGCATTGTTGACAACTATCTTACTTCCAAGATGAAAGATGAAGTAAACATGGTTGTTCAGCTAAAATCAAACAAGCTCAGAGAAGAAGCTCAAGCCGAGAATGATGAGTTTCTTAACTGATTGACTCGAACATTAAGAACATAATCAAGGATCAAGTTAAAGCTTAAGTATCCAAGATCATGAAAAAGGTTGAGAAGTATGTCACAAAAACTTTGGGAGCTGAAGTATTGGCTAGATCATCCAATCAACCTCAGTCTTATTACGCTATAGTAGAATCTCTCACAGAGTTCGAGTTAAAGAAAATTATCATCGACAAAATTGAAGAAATTAAATCAATGAACAGATCAGACGTTCAGAAGAATCTCTACAATGCATTGATTGAATCATACAAATCGGACAAAGACATCTTAACCTCATATGGTGAGGTTGTGACTCTAAAGCAAGGACGTGATGATCAAGACAAAGATGAAGAACCCTCCACTAGATCAAACCGAGGGTCGAAGCAAAGAAGATTAGGCAAGGAAGATTCATCAAAAGAAGTAACTCAAAAGGAGTCAAAGTCTGCAAGTTCTTCAAAAGGTGCGACCAGATCTCTACCTAAATCATCAGGCAAGTCTGCTTAAGAAGTGGAGCATGATCCAAGGGTTGATGATCTAAAAGAACCATTTCATTAAGAGTTCGATACAGGACATGATGATGTATCTCCTGTCAGAGAGGCAACAGATGTTAATGAACGATTATGGGATCCATCTCTCTCTCGAACTCCTGATTGAGAATGGAACCAAACAAAGACGGTTGATGACCAACCTCCTCAATAGTGGATGACTAAGTTGGCATAAGATTCAGGTACAACATCCTCATTTAATGAGTTTCTGGCTACTCCCATTGATTTTTCTGCTTTTATAATGAATCGGCTCAACATTCAACATCTAACTCAAGATCTGTTGACCGGTCTAACATTTGATCTCATTAAAGGCACGTGTAAGAGTGTTGTGGAGTTAGAATACCATCTGGAAGAAGTATTCAAAGCTACCAATGATCAGTTAGATTGACATAATCCTGAAGGAAGACCGTATCACCATGATCTTAGCAAGCCACTTCCTTTAATTCCGGATGTACGAGGTTTTTAAATCATCCTATATGATCACTTCATAAACAATGATCTCAAATATCTAAAAGGAGGAAACTCAAGTCGCAAATATATAACTTCAATCACCAAGACAAAGGCTGTTGATTATGGTCATGTTAAATGGATTAAAGACAAGATTCCTAGAAGTACATGGAGTGAGGTACAAGTTGTCTATGACAAACATGCCTACTGGGGAACATATCATTGGGGACCAAAACGTCAGAGATTCTATGGATATGCTACCAACATGGAAACTTCAAAAGACGTCTATTCAAAACACATGATTATTGCTATTACAAGTCTCAAGATCATGGAATTCTTTGGTTACAAACATTTAGAAGAGATTACAGTTCGAAGATAAGATGATAAGCTCTACAAGTTTCAAGAAGGCGACTTCAAAAGACTTTGTCGTGAAGATATTGAAGATATATTACTTCTTCTTGTTCAGGGAAAGCTGACAAATCTCAATATGGATAAACGGTTTGCACTTAATGTGGCTTTAAGAATGTACACAAGACGCATTGTAATTCAAGAACGTGTGGAGGATCTACAACTGGCATTTGAAAGCTATCAGAAGAAGATAAACCTCACTAAACCTGACATATACCATTCAAACATTAGTAAAAAGACTCCATACACTGCTTACCATGATATCCAAGGCATTATCTATCAAGATGACATGAACAGAAATCGTTTGATGCGCACCGATGAACTTCACAAGTTTAGCGACGGCACACTCAACCATGTTCGCACCAGTCTCAATGATATTGCTACTGGGATTCAAATGGAGTATTTGCCAAAGAGAAAGTGGTCAAAACAAGACAAGCAGAGAGCCCGAGTGATGATTAAAGCCATTGACAAGAAACTCAAAGACAGGAGGTTGATGCGAAGTCTTAAAAAGTTTGTTGGTGGAAGACCTTACAGAGGAGACCTTCGGCTACTACAAAGGACCATATGATTCTATCATATGATGTCCTTATCATTCAGGTCAAATCTTGTAAATAATAAAACTTGTAAATATATTAATATGTAGTGTAGACTTATGGTGATAATAAGGAGTGCTCGAGTACAAAATTTTCAAGAATTTCTTAGTAAATTTAAAAAATTTCAAATTATTGTACTCAGCACTATCTTATATACCCTCATAAATTGAGGGGGAGCATTAAAATGTTCCTCATAGATAGTATATAACATCGTTTCCCCCCAAAAGGTTAATCAATTGATATCTAAAATATCAAGGGGTTAACATCTTGGATAAGGGGAGAAAATGTGATTAACCTGGATCTAACTTGTATTGAAAGATGTGATCAAATAAAATGGACTTAATGCACTCCACACCTAGCATGTACTACGATTACGATGCACATGTTAAGGGGGAGCTTTTAGTGATAATGAAAAACTCTCAAAGTGTAAACCTTTTGATATTTATATCAAACACTTTGATTGAACTTTTCAATGATTTTGGTTCTGATCGTGATGGAATACTCAAAAGACCGACCATGTACTTTAATTTATGGAGATATAAGGTGGTTAGGCATAGGTATTCAAATCCCATGATCCAACCAGAACCGGAGGGATCTACCCAGGGATATCCACTAGTTAGTGTAGAAGTCCTTAGGTATGATAAAAGGAGTAAAGTGAGATTAAGGGAAGAATGCAGACTGAGATGGAGCTAACACTGGAACAAACCCAACAAGGTGTTAGTTATGAAGTCTCGGTAAGCATTGAAGGGGTTGAAGAATGAAAAAGAAATGTAAAGATAAAGGGTGAAAAGAAAGAAGCCCTCCATACACTTAGGCAGAAACCGGGTCAATACATAAACTGTCGGAAACACTAAGATGTTGTCCGACATTGAAGACAGTCATGGACCCAGTGACGCTATGCACAACCCTTCCCAGCCACTCAAAGTCGGAAAGACTTTGTTTCAAAACTCACGGAGATTCACACATTTCTATCAACTCTCTCACTCCGAGTTAGTTGATATTGAAAAGGTGGCACTCAGCTCCAGCCTCCGATCACTAAAATCAAAGTGCACTATTGAGTCTAGAGCCAAAAAGAGATCATCCATAAATCTCATTAGGACACTTGTCAAATTAAATCTGTTAAGTCGCACAATGTGAATAACAAGATATATACTAAGAGTCCTTCGCATTATCCTTGTGATTTTGCCAGAACATCTGAGTGATATCATTCACAATGAAGATGGAAATCCTGCTTGAGCCAACATCAAACAAGCTCATGGTAGGTGACTTGTGCGATTCTCTACGAATCAAACTTGTGACAACTATTGCATGGAAGATCCTGAACAAGCCTTTGTTGAATGCGCATCCTCGCGTACCGATGAAGTGGGAGGTAAGTGGTATACCTTTAAGCCCGAGCAAAACAACCTTGGTGACACCTACAATCCATCATGGAAAAGTCACCCGAACCTTAGGTGGAAACAACCCTAAAATTTCCAAAATAATTTTTCAAACCCACCTAACCGGTTCCAACCCAACGGTTCGATCCTGAACCGTTCCTTCAACAACCGTCCTCAAAATTTTAACAACCAATCAAATATAGAAGGACTGGTTTCCGAATTCATGGCATCTCAAGACGCCAGATTGTCCAAGTTTGAAGCCGATTTCAAACGACAACAAAGCGAGATGACCAACAAAATCGACACTGTGTTGAAAGCCATCACAGATCAAATAGCGGGCACATTACCTAGCGATATGGTTAAGAACCTAAAACTGGGGACTCATCCAGTTTTGTCTGCTCATTCTTACCCAACAATAGATCCGCAATGCTCAACCCACATCCATAGCTCAATCAACGCCATCACAATCCACCCCAAGCAGCCTGAAGAATCCCAAGATAATGAGCCTGACGTAGGACATGAAGAAAAAGGCAACCTTGGAAACATCAACTCTAACCCACACCCACAACCTGATCCATTAGCTTCCATCGCCACAGAACAAGTACGAAAGCTGAATTCGATGCTTGAATCGCTCAAATTGGTTCCCCAATCCTCCAATACAAAATTTGTTTGCACTAAAGAGGATGATGGAGAAGTAATGTTCATCG
>BQNB010036018.1:0-50437 GCA_026074375.1 Tanacetum coccineum | reverse complement strand
CTTTCGTATTAAGACGACGTATCAAAATTTGACATTTTTGTATTTTATGTCCTCTGATGAATAGTACTTTTTACTGTTCACACCAGTTATTAAGTTATTTTAGTTATCGTAAAACTCGTAAATGTCGTATCTTATTCGTTATAGCTCCGTTTTTAACGATTCTTTCGAGTACGTTCTCGTAATTAAAAGTTCTATTTATTTATTATGTTTTCCAAAAATATTAATTATCGTAAACTCGTAATTAGTGTATCTTCTTCGTTATAAATCGGTTTTTCGAGTTCTTTACATGCTTGGAATCGTTATGAGACGTACTATTTTTATAATCTATAAAATCCATGCCTTAAAAATCGAACTTAAACAGCCCCTTTTGAATATTTTGTAAAAATAGGTTTTAAAACTTGATTTTGTAACTTTTAAATTAATCACTTTATTACAAGTCTTTTACCACATCATATACCATATATCTTACATATTAGTATGTCCATTAGTTCATAGTTTGTCCAAGTGTCCAAGTTAATAAGTCCATAACAACACTTTTAAATTATAACTTTCTTAAGTAACTTTTAACTACTAGTTTGTACATATACATTTTCACACTTAACCGACATGTTACAATACTTATAATCCCTTTATAACATGATATTACAAACCATATAACATATATAAAAGTGTATAAAACCATGATCACAAGTAAAAAATATGTTTTACATGTTTAAAAGCGTCCTAATAGTGATTTTGCTACATAGAACATATACACATATAAAATCATAATTATGAAAAGATTAAGGTCTTAGTAACCTTAAGTGAATGAGTGATGCAAGGTAAACAAATCACAACCTTGTGATTTAAACCCTTGGCTTGAAAATAAATGATGAAAATCATAGTTCCAAGAAAACCTTAACTTGCTTTAATACTTAAAAACCCTTAACCAAGCTTTCAAATCACCTTAGTATATCTTAGGAATGTGTGTAAATGTGATAAGTAAAATTGTATGGATTGGTGATTGTTTAAGTGTGTCGTGGATAAGGAGAGCAAAAGAGGAGAAATGAGTTTGTTTATGAGCTAAAATGTGTTGTGTGTTTTATTTCTTTCCTAGAGTCAAGTATACATGTTAAATAAGCTAGTCAAAGCAGTACATAGGAAGCCTGGAACAAGACTGAGTGAAACATGGACGGTCCTTTGGTCTTGGTTTGGAAAAGTAGAGAACGTCCACATGAAAACATGGAAATGTGGTGTTCAAAAACTAATAATATCTTTGGTCTACATATCTATAACCGTAAATGTATGTATATGGTAATTAAATTGTAAACTTTTATGGATTGGGTATAAAAGTGGGTATTTGTATGAAGCTAGAAAAGTTTTTTGGTGGTTCCGGGTATCCCTAAAACGTATTTAATTTGCAAACGTAAAAGTGTTACTAACCACTACAAAATAAAATATAAAAAGATTATTATTACTTTCGTAAAAATAATATATTGCTTGTTTGACGAAAACTTTAATTCGTTTGGTGTCCGTTTACGCTAATTGTTGATTTTTAGTTTACGCGATTTAACTTTAACTATTAAAATTAAAAGTAAACGCGCACAAGAGAAAAAAAATAAATAGCGAAATAATGATGAAATAAATGACGTCATAAAATGACCTGAAAATACGGAATGTTACAGTCTCCTCCTTTAAAGATCCTCGTCCTCAGCTCAGGTTGCAACACCTGAAAAGGTACGGGTTTCAGAGAAAAAGATTCGGAATTTCTTTCCAGAATTGTGTTGATGAAGAGGTGTAGGTTTTAAGGTGACTACTCTCAGCATGGCATGGTTCTTTCTAAATGCATAGGTAATCAATGTATGCACCAAATATACATAGGTGATTAGGCCCTGTTTATTTGAGGGCCAACGATGAAATGCTCATTTTCGTCAAAATAGTGTAACGTATGAAATTGTATCAAATAGTTTTATAACGAAATAAAATAATCAATAAAGTGAACATGAAGTAGCTCATAGGGTGACAACAAAATGGTAGCAAAATGATTTAGGTTGAGACATCGGATTGATTTTTAAAGCGATAGGTTAACAGTAACAGAATATCCATCGAACCAGACGCAGTCAAAGAAAAAGAACGAAAAGGAATTATTCACTCAACAAAATTAACATAAAAGAGTCGTGTTCTAAAGGTAAGGTGCTCAAGGTGGACAGGTATTAGAAGACAGTTAATTACTACTCCCATAACTGGAAGACTTCAAAACGATGGACTACGAAAAACATTTGCGATCAAAATCAATAAGAAAGTGTTCCAAACACAGAGTCCGAATGGTAAAGTAACGTAGTATGAATTTTTTCAAAATATCCGAAATTTTCGATATCATCAAAAGGGAATAAAGTAAAGTCGCGTAAATGGTTGAAGTTAATCGTAAGAGATCGAGAAGAAATTAGTCCATATGTATAAGTATCCTTTATATAATTCCACATCAACCTCAAGGAGTAAATGAAATTCGGGAAGTAACACTAAAATCAGAGTATCAATATTTATAAAAACTTAACAATATAAGTAAATAGTAAACATCATATGAAAACGTAAGATAACTAAATCATAGTCTAAATATTAAATACCTTATCCAAGTAATAGTCATAGGGATGCAAAAAGAAGCATATAAGTTACCTGGGAGCAAGCGCGCGCGGATATCGGATTAAAACAAAGAGAACTTTATATTTTGGAAAACATGTCATAGTCAAGGTTTTTGAAAACAAAAAAAAACCTATAGTTCACTATGACTTCACTCCTGAACCATCTGTAACACCCCCCAAACTTTGGTAGCAGCAACAAATGATAACAATAGGGTCTACATCACTAGTCCATACGCACAATCACAGAAAACGACCTCAAAAGAGACTTTAATATAAATTTCACATTCGATAAATTAAAATCAGATTTACAAAGAGTCCATTTATAATGCAATAGAAACATTTTTTTTAAACGTTTGTCGAATGGTATACAAGTTATTAAGCCTTCAAAAATATATCCACGCGACTCGAATGCTCCCAATGCTCCACTAGCAAAATAGTAACCTGAGAAAATACATGCAAAACGTCAACAATAATGTTGGTGAATTCATAGGTTTAAGTAAAAGCAGTATTGAAATAATTTAAGAGATATTTCAGAAGAAAAGTAGCGTTACAGTATTTCAAAGCAGTATTTAGGAAATCCAAATAGTGATTTAATAAAATCAAGAAGTATTTAAAAGTGGACCACAAGACTTAAGTAATGGTGGACTAAGTACATATTCCGAAGTCCAAAACAAGTATTATTGCACTAAGATCATGACATCGAAGCCGTATTCGTAATTATAAAGGAATTGCACCCGAGTTCGTAATTATAACGGAATTGCACCAGTAATCGTAATTATAACGGATTTGCACCAGTAATCGTAATATAACGGAATTGCACCAGTAATCGTAATATAACGGAATTGCACCAGTAATCGTAATATAACGGAATTTGCACCAGTAATCGTAATTATAACGGATTTGCACCAGTAATCGTAATATAACGGAATTTGCACCAGTAATCGTAATTATAACGGATTTGCACCAGTAATCGTAATATAACGGAATTTGCACCAGTAATTCATGGCTCTTAGACAATAGCATTCAGGCAATAATCTAGATAGCATACAATTTGAAAAAACACTTGTGTCCAAAGTAAAACAATCATGTCCAAAATTCACGGTTTCAGATATAGGTATTCAACGACCTCAAATCACGTAGTAACAAATCAAGCTTTGATAAAATTAGTCATGTAATGCTTATGTAGAAGAAATCAATAGTAAAACGAGCATGTATTCTCACCCCGAAAACAGTTTATGAAAACCATTAAAAGAGAAAAGGTAGGGCTATGAACTCACAAAGTATTGAAAGGTAATTGTACTGTAGTAAAATATATGAGTTTGTAAAAGAGCATGTATTCCCCTCGCGGGTTTAAAAAACATTAAAAAGATTGAAATGCGAGACTATGAACTCACCTCAGAAGTGAAGTGAAGAATAAGTCGACTGAATGAATAAACGCGTCACGGAAATATCCGAAAGCAACCTAAGTAGATATCGGTCGAATAAGTACTAACACTTTGATTATTTAAGGTCGTATAGTTCATCATTCTATCGTTCCGGGCAATCATAAATTAAGAGGTATGTATGAGAATAGCGAGGAGCTAGGACACTTTAAATCGTAAATCCAACAACTCGTCGATACGCTACCCCGAAAAGGTCTCATTATGAAACTCTCTAGTAATATACTACTTTCATTAACTAATACCACATATAATTCTATATAGCTACATCACCATCTAATCGTTTTAGTGAAATCATATTTAAATCGCATTTGATAAATAAATGCCATGTATTTAAGCTCGTATAATCGCATAACTTAGTTCAATCGCCTTTGTAAAATAATATTTATAAAGTTTAAAACAAATATAAATATTATTTAAGTATTTCCAAAATGTTTCGCAAAAATTTTATTAATGACGAACCAACACTATTTATCTCAGGAAATAGTGCACAAGTTAGAAAATAGTGCGTAACTTTATCGTTTTAAGCCGTTTCTTCTTTCTATGTCCCACATTTGTCTAAAAATGAGGTTATCAAAATTTGAAATTTGTATATTTTTGTTCTGTATGAACAGTGATTTTCTCTGTTCATACCGTTAAAAAATTATTTTTTAAACTTTTTAAGAAATCGTAAACCCGTAAATGCGTATTGATTGTTATAGTCCTGTTTTAACGATTCTTCGAGTACGTTCTCAGTAAATTAAAAAGTTCTATTTATTTATGATGTTTTCTAAAAATAAATACCTGATGAACAGTTTATTTTTATAAAATTATTTTTATAAAAGTATTAATTATAGCTAAACTCGTAATTAGGTATCTTTCTTCGTTATGAATCGGTTTTTGAGTTCTTTTCAGGCTGGACTCGTTAGGAGACGTACTATTTTTATATTATAAAATCCATGCCTTAAAATTCGAAACCCCTCTTTGATTATTTTGTAAAAATAGGTATATAAATTGATTTTGTAATCTTTTAATTTAATCACTTTATTACAAGTCTTTTTACCAACATCAATATACGATATTTCTTTCATTATTAGTATGTCCATAGCTTCATAGTTTGTCCAAGTGTCCAAGTTAATAAGTCCATAACAACACTTTTAAATCATAACTTTCTTAAGTAACTTTTAACTACTAGTTTGTACATATACATTTGACACTTATCCGAATGTTACAATTACCTTATATCCCTTTATAACATGATATTACAAACCATATAACATATTAAAAGTGTATAAAACCATGATCACAAGTAAAAAATATGTTTTACATGTTTAAAAGCGTCCTAATAGTGATTTTGCTACATAGAACATATACACATATAAAATCATAATTATGAAAAGATTAAGGTCTTAGTAACCTTATTATGAATGTCGTGATGAAGGTAACAAATAAACCTTGTGATTTAAACCCTTGGCTTGAAAATAAATGATGAAAATCATAGTTCCAAGAAAACCTTAACTTGCTTTAATACTTAAAAACCCTTAACCAAGCTTTTCAAATCTCCTTTAGTATATCTTCGGATGTGTGTAAATGTGATAAGTAAAATTTTGTTGGATTGGGTGATGTGTTTAAGTGTGACTTGTGGGTTAAGGACGGAGCAAAAGAGGAGAAATGATTTTTGTTTATGAGTAATTTGTGTTGTGTGTTTATTTCTTTCTAGGAAAAAAAGGCAGTATTACATGTTAAAATAAGCTAGTCAAAGAGTACATAGGAAGTCTTGGACAAGAATGAGTGAAACATGGGGTCTTTGGTGCTTGGTTGGAAAAAGGTAGAGAACGATAAGTCTATGAAACATGGAATGTGGCTTTCAAAACTAATATATCTTTGGTTCTAATCTCATACACCGGATATGTGATGAATAGGGTAAGTCTTTTTTTACCTTTATGTATTGGTATTAAAAGTGGGTATTTGTTCAGAAGCGTAGAAAAAGTTTTTGGTGGTTGGGTATGCTAAAGTATTTAATTGCGAAAGTAACGTGTTACGTAACCATTAAAATAAAAATATAAAAAGTTGATTATTATTTTCGTAAAAATAATATTATTGCTTGCTGAGAAAACTTTAATTCGTTTTGGTGTTGTTACGTTAATTGTTGATTTTAGTTTTACGCGGATTTAACTTTAACTATTTTAAAATTAAAAGTAACGCGCTACGAGAATAAATAAAAAAAATAAAAGTGAAATAAATATGATGAATAAATGAGTCATAAAATGACCTGGAAGTAGGAATATTACAGTATACTCGGTTGAAGTTGCCTTGTCCTCAAGGCTCTGGTTGCAACACTGAAGAAGGTAGGGTGTTTTTTCAGAGAAAAGATATTCGGTTATTTCTTCAGATTGTCGTTGATGAAGAGGTGTAGGTTTTAAGGTGACTACTTCGCATACATCGGTTGCTTTCTGAATGATAGGTAATAAGTCTATGCACCAAATATTACATAGGTGTCAGGCCTGTTATATTTGAGGGCCAAGATGAAAAAGCTCATTTTGTCAAATTAGTGTAAGTATGGATAGTATCAATAGTTTTATAACGAAATGAAATAATCAATAAAGTGAACGTGAAGTAGCTCATAGGGTGACAACAAAATGGTAGCAAAATGATTTATGGGTTGACATCGGGATTGTTTGTAAAGCGATAGGTCTACACAAGTATAAAGAACTATCCGATCGAAGCAGAAGCAGTCAAAGAAAAAGAAACTGTAAGACTTATTCAATAACAAAAATGAAATAAAAAGAGTCGTGTTTCTAAGGTAGGTGTCCAAGGTGAAGGTATGAGTTGACAAATTAATTTGTGTATCCCATCAACTGGTAAGACTTCAAACGGATGGATACGAAAAGTGTTGCGATTCTAAATAATAAGAAGAGTGTTCCAATCCTCGAGTTTCGAATGGTAAAGTAACTAGTCGAATTTACAAAATTATGCGAAATTGTCGATATCATCAAAAAGGGAATTAAGTAAGGTCGCATTAGATGGTTGAAGTTATTCGTAAGAGATCGAGAAGAAATTTAGTCATAGGTTCATAAGTTATCATTATATCAATACCAGCATCAACGTCAAGGAGTAAATGAGAAATCGGAAGTTTTTTACACGAATAATCAGAGTGTCAATATTTATATAACATAACAATATAAGGTAAATATAAGACATCAAATGTTAGACGTAATGTGAAACGAATATTATAGTCTAATTTTAAATACTCATTTTCACATGTAATAGTCATGGGATGCAATGAGAAGATATAAAGTTACCTGGGAGCATTGAGCAAAGCGCGCGGGATATCGGATAAACAAGAGCGACTCGTATATTTGAAAAAACCTGGTCATAGTATAGGTTTTGAAATACGACCTAAGTCTCTATTGACTTCAGCTTTATACATCTGTAACACCCCCAAATTCTGGTAGCAGCGGAATGATAACAATGGGGTGCTACTTCATAGTCCATACGCACAAGTCACAGAAAACGACCTCAAAAGAGACGTTTAAAATAAATTTCTCATTCGATATATTAAAATCAGAGTTTACAAAGGGTCCCAATTATAATGCAATAGAAAACATTTTGTTTAAAACGTTTGTCGAATGGTACTCAAATTATTAAGCCTTCAAAAATATATCCGCGCGACTCGAATGCTCCCAATGCTCAGCTAGCAAAATAATAACCTGAGAAAATACACGCAAAAACGTCAACAATAATGTTGGTGAATTCATAGGTTTAAGTAAAAAGCAGTATTGAAATAATTTAAGAAATATTTCAGAAGAAAAGTAGCGTTACAGTATTTCAAAGCAGTATTTAGGAAATCCAAATAGTGATTTAATAAAATCAAGAAGTATTTAAAAGTGGACCACAAGACTTAAGTAATGGTGGACTAAGTACATATTCCGAAGTCCAAAACAAGTATTATTGCACTAAGATCATGACATCGAAGCCGTATTCGTAATTATAAGGGAATTGCACCCGAGTTCGTAATTATAACGGAATTGCACCAGTAATCGTAATTATAACGGATTTGCACCAGTAATCGTAATATAACGGAATTGCACCAGTAATCGTAATATAACAGAATTTGCACCAGTAATTCATGGCTCTTAGACAATAGCATTCAGGCAATAATCTAGATAGCATACAATTTGAAAAACACTTGTGTCCAAAGTAAAACAATCATGTCCAAAATTCACGGTTTCAGATATAGGTATTCAACGACCTCAAATCACGTAGTAACAAATCAAGCTTTGATAAAATTAGTCATGTAATGCTTATGTAGAAGAAATCAATAGTAAAACGAGCATGTATTCTCACCCCGAAAACAGTTTATGAAAACCATTAAAAGAGAAAAGGTAGGGCTATGAACTCACAAAGTATTGAAAGGTAATTGTACTGTAGTAAAATATATGAGTTTGTAAAAGAGCATGTATTCCCCTCGCGGGTTTATAAAACATTAAAAAGATTGAAATGCGAGACTATGAACTCACCTTAGAAGTGAAGTGAAGAATAAGTCGAGTGAATGAATGAAAACGCGTCACGGAAATATCCGAAAGCAACCTAAGTAGATATCGGTCGTATAAGTACTAAACACTTTGATTATTTATAGGTCGTATAGTTCATCATACTATCGTTCGGGCTATCATAATTAAGAGGTCATGTAGAGACGTACGAGGAGCTAGGACACTTTAAATCGTAAATCCAACAACTCGTCGATACGCCACCCCGAAGAGGCCTCATTATGAAACTCCCTAGTAATATAGTACTTTGATTAACTAATACCACATATAATTCTATATAGCTACATCACCATCTAATCGTTTTAGTGAAATCATATTTAAATCGCATTTGATAAATAAATGCCATGTATTTAAGCTCGTATAATCGCATAACTTAGTTCAATCGCCTTTGTAAAATAATATTTATAAAGTTTAAAACAAATATAAATATTATTTAAGTATTTCCAAAATGTTTCGCAAAATTTTTTATTAATGACGAACCAACACTATTCATCTCAGGAAATAGTGCACAAGTTAGAAAATAGTGCGTAACTTTCTCGTTTTAAGCCCGTTTCTTATGTCCACACTTTCGTATTAAAATGAGTTATCAAAATTTGACATTTTTATATTTTTAGTCCTCTGATGAACAGTGATTTTCACTGTTCATACCAGTTATAAAATTATTTTTATAACTTTAGAAATCGTAAAACCCGTAAATGGCGTATTTCATTCGTTATAGCTCCGTTTTTAACGATTCTTTCGAGTACGTTCTCGTAATTAAAAGTTCTATTTATTTATGATGTTTTCCAAAAATAAATACCTCTGATGAACAGTAACTTTTTATAAAATTATTTTTATAAAAGTATTAATTATCGTAAACTCGTAATTAGCGTATCTTCTTCGTTATAAATCGGTTTTTCGAGTTCTTTACATGCTTGGAATCGTTATGAGACGTACTATTTTTATAATCTATAAAATCCATGCCTTAAAAATCGAACTTAAACAGCCCCTTTTGAATATTTTGTAAAAATAGGTTTTAAAACTTGATTTTGTAACTTTTAAATTAATCACTTTATTACAAGTCTTTTACCACATCATATACCATATATCTTACATATTAGTATGTCCATTAGTCCATAGTTTGTCCAAGTGTCCAAGTTAATAAGTCCATAACAACACTTTTAAATCATAACTTTCTTAAGTAACTTTTAACTACTAGTTTGTACATATACATTTTCACACTTAACCAACATGTTACAATACTTATAATCCCTTTATAACATGATATTACCAACCATATAACATATGTAAAAGTGTATAAAACCATGATCACAAGTAAAAATATGTTTTACATGTTTAAAAGCGTCCTAATGGTGATTTTGCTACATAGAACATATACACATATAAAATCATAATTATGAAAAGATTAGGGTCTTAGATAACCTTAAGTGAATGAGTGATGCAAGGTAAACAAATCACACCCTTGTGATTTAAACCCTTGGCTTGAAAATAAATGATGAAAACCATAGTTCCAAGAAAACCTTAACTTGCTTTAATACTTGAAAACCCTTAACCAAGCTTTCAAATCACCTTAGTATATCTTAGGAATGTGTGTAAATGTGATAAGTAAAATTTTGTATGGATTGGGTGATGTGTTTAAGTGTGTCGTGGGTTAAGGAGGAGCAAAAGAGAGAAATGAGTTTGTTTATGAGCTAAAATGTGTTGTGTGTTTATTTCTTTCTAGGAGTGCAAGTATACATGTTAAATAAGCTAGTCAAAGAGTACATAGGAAGTCTTGGAACAAGAATGAGTGAAACATGGAGGTCTTTGGTCTTGGTTGGAAAAAGTAGAGAACATCTCATGAAAACATGGAATGTGGTTTCAAAACTAATATATCTTTGGTTCTACATATCTATAACCGGATATGTATGTATATGGGTAAGTTATTTTTGTAACTTTTATGTATTGGGTATAAAAGTGGGTATTTGTTGAAGCGTAGAAAAGTTTTTGGTGGTTCCGGGTATGCCTAAACGTATTTAATTGCGAAACGTAAACGTGTTACGTAACCAATAAAAATAAAATATAAAAAGTTGATTATTATTTTCGTAAAAATAATATATTGCTTGCTTGACGAAAACTTTAATTCGTTTGGTGTCTGTTTACGTTAATTGTTGATTTTTAGTTTACGCGATTTAACTTTAACTATTAAAATTAAAAGTAAACGCGCACGAAAAAAATAAAAAAATAAATAGTGAAATAATGATGAAATAAATGACGTCATAAAATGACCTGAAAATATAGAATGTTACAGATTGAGGGGTTTTGATGGGTTAGTGTTATAGAAGTATAGAACACTCGATTGTAACAGTTATTGATAAAGATAACACATACTTGTGGTTTGAATGATTCTTGTATGCGAAAATGTGAGTTTTTGGGAAAGACTTGAAAAAGTTTGTGGGTGTGTGTTTAATATGTGTTATTATGCTTATGTGAATGCATTTGAGTGAGAAAATCCATGTTATGTATGTAAATTATGTGTGCTTGAGCCAATCTAGTGATAATTTACTCATTTTTGTCTCTAAGTAAATATCTTGTGGTTAATTCATGTTATAGTTGACATATGTTGCTTATGTATGCTTAGTTTATGTCTATGTGTGTTGTAAATGCCAAAAAAATTATATTTTGTAAAAATCAAAATTTATATAGGGTGATATATACGTAACTGAATATAGGCGGCGATTTATACGTCCCTATAGGCGGCGATTTATACGTCCCTATAGACGGAGATTTATACATCACCTATAGGCGGCGACTTATACATCCCATATAGACGGCGATTTATACACAACTCCTTAGACGACGATTTATACACATGACCTTAGGCGGCGATTTATACACTTAACTTTAGACAGCGATTTATACACATGTCTTTAGACGGCGATTTATACACACTTTGTTAGGTGGCGATTTATACACCTGTCTAGGCGACGATTTATACATGATTTTAAAAGATGATTTTTTTTCTAATGTGGTTTCATTTGATAAATTATTTTAGGAAAATTCGTCTGTATATCATATGTTAGTTGCTAAATTGACTGTATTTGACCTATTGTTAGCTTGTTGACCTTAGGTTGACTTTTTGATCAATGTCTGTCGTCCTATACTTTAACTAAATGCCTGATACATGTGTTAAATTTGTCTAATAAATCAATGTAAATTGCTTCTTCAAGTGTATACCCATGAATCAAATAGGTCAATCAGTAATATATGAATTTGGTTGTATATGAACTGTATTGGACTATTCTTAGCAGAAACAAGAATCCAGTTGCTGCTAAACAAGTTGCTCTCGACAATTCTTTGGTTCCTCCAGAGAAAAGACTAAAGATTGAAAAGTGCAATGCAAGAATAGAGTTCAGCAAGCCACAGAGAGAAGAAACATATCAAGTCACACTGGATGCTCTTAAACTCTCTCCATGTTATCTCGCATTCCTGATCACTGCTGAAGTACCTGAAGTATACATGCATCAATTCTGGAACATCATCCAAAAGATCAAAGACACATATGCATATCGATTCAAGCTGGATAAGAAGAAATGCCGAATTGACACTGAAGTCTTTCGTGAAATTCTCCAGATTTGTCCCAGACTCCTCAATCAAGACTTTGTTGAACCACCATCTGAAGATGAATTAGTTTCATTTATCCAGGAACTTGGTTATTCTGGCAAGTGTGATATGTTATCCGCTATCCATACTAATCAAATGCACCAGCCTTGGAGAACATTTGTTGCTATCATCAATAGGTGCATCTTTGGGAAAACAACAGGACTAGATAGACTCAGAGAATCAAGAGCTTAGATCTTGTGGGGTATCTATAACAAGAAGAATGTTGACTTTGTTGCTCTACTGTTGGAAGAATTCATGTTTCAAGCTGACAACAGAGAAATAAGTTTAGCACGCAAAGAGCACATGCCCTACCCAAGATTCACGAAAGTTATCATCAATCATTTCATCTCTAAGGACAAGACCATCTCTATGAGGAACAGGATCAATCTTCACACAATTCGTGATGACACCTTGTTGGGTACATTAAAGTTTGTCTCTAAGACACAAGATTATCAGCAGTATAAAGTCTTGATTCCTAATGAGATGATCAATCAACACATCAAATATTCTAAAGCTTACAAGACTTATCTCGACTTTGCTACTGGAAAAGCTACACCCAAGAAAGCAAGGAAGTTTAAAAAAGTTGTTTCACCCTCAAGGAAATTGTCTCCTGTCTTGGAAGAAGAACATGTAGTGAAGCCTAAGCGAGTTAAGAGGTCTGCCAAGAAATCTACTATTGTGCCAACAGCAGGGGTTGTAATCAGAGACACTCCTAGTGAGTCTGTGCCAAAGAAGAAAACACCAGCTAAAGTTGATTGAGGTAAAGGCATGGATCTACTTTCTAATGTAGCATTACTTGAAGCTGCTCGGCTTAAGAAAACTCTCAAGAAAAGCAAGATGGAAACTCATAAGCTTCATGCAAGTGGCTCGGGTGATGGAGTTGGTTCCCAACCAAAGGTTCTTGATGAGCAAGAAGACAAGACAACTAGTACAGATGAAGGAAATGGTACTAAACTATGGGTTCCCGATGTACCCAAATATCTATCTGAGAGTGAAAATGAATCTTGGGGAGATAGTGGTGATGATGAAAGCAATAATGATGACAGTGATGAAATAACCAAGGATGATGATGAAGATGATGTTAAAAGTGATGCTGATGATGACAACGAAGCAAGTGACAGTGAAAAGACGGATTCTGATGAAGATGAGAATCCTAATCTCAATCAGAACGATGATGAAAAAGAAGATCATGAAGAAGAGTATGTACGTACTTTGATAGCAATGAATTCACTGATGATGATGAAGAGTATGAGGAATTATACAAGGATGTAAACGTAAGGTTGCAAGCAACAAAGCATGAAGAAGAAGGGAAACGTGATGAAGAGATGACTGATGTTGGTCCTGATGAAGGCACTCAACGGACCACATATGAACAAGTCAATGATGATGAACATGTAATTCTTACAACTGTTCATGACATACAAAAGACTGAAGTTCCATTACAAAGTTCGTCTATTTCATCCGACTTTGCAAATCATTTCTGAACTTGGATAACGTTCCGCCAACAGACACTGAAGTCATTTCTATGATGAATGTCAAGGTTCTTCATGAAGAGCCAAGTACTCAGACTCCACCTCTTCTCAACATACCTGTCACGGTAATCCCAGAAACTTCGTCTGCAGCTGGATCAACCATTCCTCTGACAATTCCACCCATCACTCCTCTTTAACAACAATCAACACCAACACCAACTCCTGCACCAACAACTACAATAACTGTAACCTCAATTCCTGCTCTTCCATATTTTTCATCCATGTTTGGATTCGATCAAAGAGTTTTTGCCTTGGAAAAAGAACTTTCTCAACTCAAACAAGCTGACTATTCTGTAAAACTGCTCAAAACGATAAAGTCACAAATTCCTACAATGGTGAATGCTCAACTTAGCACAAGACTTGAAGATTCTATTAATAAGTCTTTCAGGTCATACACTGCAGAATTTGAAAAGAAGGCTAAAGATGAGAGGAAGAGATACATAGATCTTGTTAAGAAGTCTGTGAAAGAGATCATCAAAGATGAAGTCAAGAATCAACTTCCTAAAATCCTACTAAAGGAAGTATCTGACTATGCCACTCCTGTGATTCAAATCTCCATTACTGAATCACTCGAGAATATCGTCTTGGCTAAATCTTCCTCTCAACCCAAATCAATATACGAGGCAGTTGCATCACTCACTGAGTTTGAATTGAAGAAGATCCTTTTGGATAAGATTCAGAAAATTAAATCGCATCGAGGCGCTCAAGAACACAAAGATCTCTATGATGCATTGGTCAAATCTTACAAGCTCGAAAAGGACTTCTTCGAATCTTATGGTAAAGTATATTCGTTAAAGAGAGACCAAGAAGACAAAGACAAAGATGAAGACCCTCTAGCTGGATCAGACCAAGGGTTAAAAAAGCGGAAGACGAGCAAGGATGTTGAACCATCAAGAGGATCTAAATCTAAAGAATCAAAGTCAAGCTCATCCAAAGGCTCCAAGTCAGCCAAAATCATCTTGCAAGTGTGCTCAAGCAAAGGAACCAGTGTTTGAGACTGCAGACACAAAGATGCCACTGAATCAAGGAGAAGATTTGGGTAACACTAATGATCAACCCAACGTCAAGGTAACTTTAAAGGATGACTGGTTCAAGAAACCCGAGAGACCTCCGACTCCAGATTCAGATTGGAATACTACAAAGTCAATTGATTTTAGACCACCTCAGACTTGGATAAGCAAAATTACCAAAGCAGGAAAACCTCCTCTCACTTTCGATGAGCTGATGAGCACTCCCATCGATTTCTCTGCATATGTCATGAATAATCTAAAGATTGAGAATCTGACACAAGAACACCTCGTTGGACTAGCTTTCAATCTACTCAAAGGGACATGCAAAAGCCGAGTGGAACTCGAGTATCACTTCGAAGAATGTTGTAAGGCTGTCATCGATCGACTTGACTGGACGAACCCTAAAGGACACGAATATCCATTTTACCTCAGCAAGCCTCTACCACTGATTGAAAATCAAGGTCGTCAAGTAGTCCTTGCTAACTACTTTATCAACAACGACCTTGAATATCTGAAAGGTGGAAGTTCAAGGAGGAAATATACGACTTCTACAACAAAAACCAAGGTTGCTAAGTATGATACTCTTGAGGGCATAGAAGACATGGTTCCATCGCTATGGAGTCCAGTGAAGTTAGCTTATGATAAATATGCTATCTGGGGAATCACTTACTGGGGTCTAAAATGACAAAAGTTCTATGGATATGCAAGCAACGGGCAGTCCAAGCATGATGTGTTCTCCACAAAAAGAATCTTTGCAGTAACCCATGTTAAAGTTATGAAGTGGTATGATTACGAGTATCTGGAGGAGATCATAGTTCGAAGAGAAGATCAGCAACTCTACAAGTTCAAAGAAGGTGACTTCCCAAGACTTAATCTGCGTGATATTGAAGACTTGATGCTTCTCTTAGTTTAGAAGAAGCTCTCCAATCTGGAAAGAGATGTCATTTACGAATTGAATGTGGCACTACGGATGTTTACCAGACGTGTTGTCATTCTTAAGCGGGTGGAAGACCTTCAACTGGGAGTCGAAAGCTACCAGAAGAAGCTTAATATCACCAGGCTTGAGACTTTCAGGTCCGACATAATATACTGCATACAATAATCCATAAGGAATCATATATCAAGACAAGTTCAAAATAAATAGGTCGATGCGCTCGGATGAACTCTACAAGTTCTGTGATGGCACACTCACATCTGTTCGACGGGTTCTTCATGATATTGCTTCCAACTTGGAGATGGATTACTTGCCAAAAAGAAGATGGAGTAAATTAGACAGGAAAAGGTCTCGCATCATGATCAAGGCGATCGATCAGCAACTCTTTGAGAGAAGGTTAATACGGAATTTAGAGAAGTTCGTTGGTGGGAGAGACTACGGGAATGACCTCAGGCTGCTTGAACGGACAATATGACTTGTCCTACTCCATTTCAGGTCAATTTCTCGTAATTACAAATTTGTGTATATGTAAATAGGTAGTGTAAGACTATAATTAGGCTTATATAGTGTTTGAGTGCGAATTTTCAAGAATTTCTTAGTAAATTTAAAAAATTTCAAATTAACGCACTTAAATACCATATAATTCCCTTATAATTTGAGGGGGAGCATTAAAATGTTCCTAATACGGCTTGTTAATAATTGGAACATTTTTTCCCCGAAAGCATTAATGTTTGAATCAATTGATATCCAAAATATCAAGAGAGTTGACATTTTGGATAAGGGGAGAAAATATGAGTAAAATATATGGCTAAAAATGTGAATTTAAGGACTCAAGTGCAAGCTTCACCCTTGATGTGCTAAACATTTTGAATATCGATGCACATGTTGAGGGGGAGCATTACAAATGGTTTCAAGGCTGTGAATGATACCAAAAGACCGACCATGTATTTAATTACTTAGAGTTATAAGGTGGTTAGGTATAGGTATTCGTTCCTATGATCCAGCCAGAAGCGAAGGGATCTACCCAGGGACATTCTATTAGTTATAATAGGAGTCCTTAGGTATGATGAAAAAAGGAGAAAAGTAAGAAAAAGGAATAGTGCCGACTGAGATGGAGCTAGTATTGGAACATATCAACAAGGTACTAGTCATGAAGTCTCGGTAAGCACTAAAGGGGTTGAAGAATGAAAAAAGAAAAAGTAAGATAAAGGGTGAAAAGAAAGAAGCCCTCCTTACACTTAGGCAAAAACCGGGTCAATACATAAACTGTCAGAAACAGTAAGTTGTTGTCTGGTATTGAAGACAGTCATCCCATCCCAGTGACGCAATGCACAACCCTCCCCAACCACTCAAGGTCTCTTAAAAGACTCTTGTTTCATTTCTCACGAAGATTACACGCATTTCTATCGACTTTCTCATTCCGAGTTAGTTGGTATTGAAAAGGTGGCAGTCTGCTCCAGCCTCTGATTACTAAAACCAAATGTGCATTATTGAGTCTAGAGTCAAAAGAGATCATCCATAAATCTCACTAGGACACAAATTAATTATATTTGTTGCTTACACACTGTGAAAACAAGTAATAACTTAAGAGTCCTACGCATTATCCTTGTGATATTGCCAGAACATCAGAGTGATACTAAAGTATTCACAATGACGATGGAAATCCTTTCAGAGCCAACATCAAACAAGCTCTGCGGTAGGTGACTTGTGAGATCCTATATGGATCAAACTTATGACACTGGATATCGATTCGGTCCAGCTTACGAATTGGGAGATGAATCTTGAAAAAGATAAAATTGTTGGTGTGTTATAAAAATCGTTTGCATCTTAACACACCGACTGATTTTCCTAAATCAATTTTCAATCTTATGTCCATGGGAAGCCTCACAAAGGTATCTGGACATAGAAAAGCTGAACACGAATTGACGGCTTAATCGAAAAGATAGTAACTTACTGGTTCACTTTTACCGTGTTGTCTGCTTTGAGACGCTCTGGTAATGAGAATGGCTAGTACAACTGTGAAACCCTATCAAGGAGATTCTTCAGAATTCTACCTAATCACAAGCAGTATTTATACTGATTAACGGGGAACCTTGGTTATTACAACCGTATACGACGAAGTGACAAAGCCACTTTCGTCCATACATGTTGATTATCACTAACCCTTTCATACAGGTAATCCTGATGGTCGCAGCTATTGGATCAAGATAAGTCAAGATTCATAGCCACATGCTCATACTCAACCGACATACATAAAGACATCATGAAAGCTCAAGTACATGTTTCAAGACTTCTGCTACTCTGATACCGCACGTCTTTATTGGAGCGACGAAGTGTTATAGTTAAAGAACTTTAAGAAAGATGTTTTATTCAAGCTTTCAATCTCAAGAAAAGTATGAGCATGTTGGTTCGAAAGTCACAAGTACACAAGACAGAGATAATCTATCAAGATGGTGATAAGAGATTAGGCTTGGTTGATGATCTCAAAGAAGTTCAAGTTCACACACAAGTCATGCTATATAGAACAAGCTCAAGCCTAAAGCCAATAATCACTACAACATATCACAAGTTAATGATTGAAGTTTAAAGACTACGAGCTCAAGATTGAAGACAAGCATAGTATGCTAGGTTTAACAGTTTTGTAAAATGGAGTGACCTCCCTTAGAGGGAGATTGTTAGAAATACAAAAAGTATTGGTCACTTCCATAATATCGTAGAATAGGCTCGTAGTATAGTTTTTGGAACCTAGAAAAGGTAGAAAGGCCAAGGCCCATGGATAGCCCATGCATAGCCCATGCACAGCCCATGGCCAGCCTCTTGTACACGTTTAAATACCCCTCTCCACACCTTGGAGAGGGCTGGTTGTCCACTTGTTCATTTTCTAATCTAATATTATTCTCTTTCCTTTCTCTCTCTAAGTCTTCAATCCTTCAACTCTCTCTCTAGATTTCTTATCATTTGATTATCAGATAAGATACATCATATACTCTACAACTCCAAATGAGGTTTAGACTTAGAGAGGAGCAAAAATGAATCCTCTCATTTTTTTATAAAACGCCAACTCAAATATTTTATCAAACGCCTCTAGACAAGGCCGGAACCTCTTTCTAAACCTAGTATGATCATGTTTCTGACATACCAACAAGCAAAAGTATTCATTTGCACCAAAATGATGAATGATCAAATCCATTGTTGCTTGGATTTATAATTGATCCTAATCATGTAACGGGTTTGACTCCCTTATTGGTCAAACTAAGTCAAAGGTCACTTTGCGTAAACGCATCCTTTCCCGTTACGAGATATGCATTACTTAAGATGCAAAGCACTTAGCTTGTTTGCATCAAGATGATTAGTGATCAAATCCATTGTTGATTATCATGGATTAAAGTCTAAAAGACTAATTGAGTTTGTGGTATTTGGCAGTTAATTGTACTTTGACTTTTCTTACTTCCTAACCAATACAAGTTTTCACAAACTCACATGTACAAGTCCACACTTCTTCTATACAATCTTACAACCCACTTTTCCTAATCACTTGTTTACCTATTTAACCAACAAGTGATTTCATCTCCTTCACTCACACTCCAAACACCTTCTTTTTTAACAATCCCATAATCACATATGTCCACTCTTTTCTCTCTAATGGGCAATGTGATTATTAGCCTAAATCAATCCTTTGATTTCAACCTAAACACCATCATCTTCTTACTTATCTTTCTAAACACTCTTCACATCTTCACCCTCCATTTCAAACAAGATTAAGAGGCTCTTTTCCATCACATCATGTCACATCATGACAACTCATACACAACCTATTCATCCTTATCCAACATGTGTGTAAATTAATTTGAAATTCAAATTTCATATCTTCCCCCCTTTCTCTCTAAGCAAAGGACATTCCAATAATATTATCTTGTACTCTAACTAGCTCTTCAAACCTTTAGTTGGATCCTAACTAGGCTAGTTACCATTTGAGGAATACCCAAAATGCCCCTTCCGATAATTATTTTCTCTATTTTTTTTAGGTAAAGGGTTACCCGGGTAAATATATTAACCAAAAAATTGTTAAGCACAAATGGAATGTGGCTGAAGTACCACATTAACCTCAAGCTACAGACAGCTTGATAAACAAGTATTTATGACATGCCATAAACACAAACAAAGCCTAGTAAAAACAAAAACTAAGCTATACAAGAACCAAGATGAGAACATAAAATCAAGCAAAAATCCCGCAAACCAGCAGCAATACAACAGGAGCATATACGATACAGGTGAGTATGCCTCCTTAAAAAACCTTACCAAAGAAAACCTAGTAGGAAAAACCTTAGATAAGGAAAAAAGAGTACAACCCTCACCTGGAACTCCCATCAGGAACAATACAATAGCTTGGAATCTTCCATTAGTCAAGCAACGGACGAGACCAGGTTGAAATCTTCTTGAACTTGAAAGTAACCAACTTTAACCGCACCATAGATAAAATAACATCAACAATCTGATCCGGAGACGAAGTCTTCTTCTTGAATAATCTTCCATTCCTTTCCAGCCAAATGTAGTATGATGTAGCAGCAAGCACAAGTCTAGAAAGAATACTAACCGCCGTTTTGCCCTTGGATCTAGGAGTAATGAAAGTAGTAACATCAATAAGCCGAGGTGGAATAAAATCCATGCCGCAAAGAACACGAACCTTGGACCACACCTGCGAAGAGAAAGCACACTCAAAGAACAAGTGATCATGAGAATCAGGAACCAAATCACACAAGGGGCATCTAAGTAGGTTTAACTCGATACTCGGACCGACATCCCATTGCCTCAGCTTGTCTTGTGTCTTCAACTTCTATTGAAAAATCAACCACATATGTATAGCATGACGAGGGATACAATGAGGAAACCAGACTACATTATACCAATTAACAATATCAGCCCTAGTCTGAATCGTATCCCAAGCACAGGCCATCGAGAAAGGCCGCAAAACACCATCCCTATCACGCTATAAAATGACATCATCAATATCATTAAGTAATAAAGGAACTTGTAATTAGGCCATAATCAGGAACCTAGATAGCCAGTCAAGAGGCCATCGCCAAACATCATCAGAGATAAGGTTATTGACCGAGTCATCAAGAGAAAAACCCGATCTAGTAATATCCTTATTAGAAAACATATCCTTAAGAGGACACACATCAGCCCATCGATCGAACCAAGCAGATGTAGATTTTCCGTTGTTAAACTTATGCCAAATAAAAGGTCAGATTGTGGATCTAATTTGAAGAAGCCTGCGCCATCCCCAACTAACATCACCTCTACAAGGAACATCCTAAAAATGACGACCTTTAAGCTTATACGTATGAACCCATTTAACCCATAAAGACTCTCTATGGGTCAAAATACTCCAAATATGGGTAGCTATTAGAGCAAAATTAAAATCATCAATTCTACAGAAACCTAGGCCACCCTCATGCTTAGGCATGCAAACAGAATCCCAAGCAACTTTGGCTTTCCTTTTCTTCATTTCCCATTGGAACCACAAAAAACCACGCATAAGATGTTCCAAGTCATGCATAATTTAATTAGAGAGAATAAAAACAGAAGCCCAATAGATATGCATGGATGACAAAACCGACCGAATTAATTTGAGACGACCAGCAAGGGATAGAAACTTATTCCTCCAATCATTAACTCTACTTTCAAGCTTTTCAACAAGGATTTTGTAATCACAGTATAAGAGTCTAGAAGAAATAAGAGGCACACCCAAATACCTTACAGGAAAAACGCTTTTAATACTTCACAAACGTTTTATAAAATGGTTATTTAAGTTGGTTGACCTTAAGCATGAGAATGATTGAAAGTTCATAGTGTGAAGTAAAATTAGGGGTTTAACAAGTGCGGATATTTAAAATGCCAAAGTCTCAAAGAAAAACAAACTCAGGATTCAGCGCGTGACCAGCACGCAAGACTCAAATTGTTTTTCAACAATTTGGGACTTTGTCTTATAAATACCCACCTTTGGCCCTTGTATTCCTGATGACATCAAATAAAGTCTATTTTATAACATCATTTATCCCAGCTAAATTGCTTGTTTTACATTATTTATGCATGAATTGGTACTTAATTGCTTATAAATGTTATTTGCACTAATTATCGAGCAAAGAGTGAAAGTTGACCAAAAGGCAAAGATGTTGGAGCTTAAACGGAAAAATCATGAATAGCATTGTTCTGACATCCTATACGTCGTATTCATCAAGGAAGATACGGCGTACATGTGCCTTGGACTTCACTCATCAACCACGAAGAAGATCTATACGCCATATCCAGATGAATCCATACGCCATATTAGATTACGGGTCATGGAATATTCTAGAATATAATAATTGTGGAGCCCACGCCAAGAAATAACAATACGCCGTATTGAGCCTCTTCAATACGACATATCGACCGAATTCTAGACTCTATAAATACAAACCCTAAACTCAAATTTTAGGTATGCCACAAAAGAGCCACAAGTGAGGAAAATACTCTTAACCACCAAGTTCGATTTTCAGAAGAGAAGCCAAGAAGGTCCTGCAAAGTGCTTCAATCCATAGGATACGCTTGTAATTTCTAATACTCTAAATACACGTTCAGTTTTTGGTATTGTTTGGTTTAATTATCATTTAGTTTATCTTAATCGTTCATCTGTGACATTTGTATTGGTTATAATGACTTAGGCTAATACCTTTAGGTATTAGCCATGTTTATGGAGATTTAACGTTTGGTTTATGTTTGTTTCGATTGCATCTTATTTGTTGTGTGTTGATTATGTTTATCAATTTATACTCATTTATGTGCTTAAGTATGTGACATATCATTCAACTGGATCTAGGAATATAAATAGAGCGTTAGCTAGATGCTGGGATAGCTCTTCATATCTGCAATTTATATATCTAGAGTAATAAGATCACAAATATTAACCTGTCTTTGCCTTTGGTTTAGTGAACAAGTTAGACTAGCAAGTGATCTAACATTAACAAATGACGTTCTGATTCCTTAGGTAAAGATTTAGACAGTGGACTACTGGTATATAAAGAGTCGTTACGCAGTAAGTTAGTAAAGTCTCGATGAGCTAAGATTTGATAAGATCACCATTATTTTCTCCTAAGATAGATTATAATCAACCACGAGTACTTTATGCGGATGTGATTAATTGTGACAGAATTGTCATATCTAGGTTTTAGGAAGAAGTACCGCCTAAATCTAGGAATGATATATCAACAACAAGACAAGACAATCATTGCACTTATAAACTAAAACTTGTGTTTCATCAGATTAAATATGGTTAATACGTTTTCCTTACATTAGGCTTGACCATTTCTTTATCTTCTGTTAATCAGCTTGTGTGGGTTAATTGTCCTCACTTAGGCCAAATAAACCAAAACTCGTGCCAGTCTCTTAGGCTCAAAACCCCCCTTTATTGCGTTAGTTTAGGTTTAACTTAGGTATAACATAGAATAAATCAGGACTAACTTAGATAACTAAAATACTGGTAGACTTAAGTATTAACACTCGCTCTTAGTGATCGACACCCTACTTACCAATGAACCTACATCTGATCGGGTACACTGCCCATTAGTGTTGTTTTAGGTAAATTCGGCAAAATATAAATAATAAAACTTGATAACATAAATTACCTACGCACAACTGTTAGGGTCGCTTCCTGAGCCCTTCAGTCTCTCATTAGATTTAAACATAAAATCACCTAAGTATAGTCAAGATGAAGATAACTCAGCTTGAGTCGTTGAAGAAACTTCAACTTTAGTTCTTTGGGTACTCAGAAGATCAAGATCATCTTCACTTCAGTTTATGCAGCGGATCAGAAACTGAAAAGGACCTTAGCAAGAGCATCAGTTTAGCTTGGTTGACAATTCCAAGCTGAACGATGTCTATCTCCTTCATAGAAGATTGAAACGAAATGTTTTACTATTAGAAGGTTTACAAGGAGGGAAAAAGATTGCTTTAAGTCAAAAATAATAAAGCAATCTCCATGGGAATGAATACTTCTAAAGTTGGTATAGAAGTACTTCAACATTCCTTAAAGGACTGTACCAGGTACTATAAAGCATGGCTGTATTAAATGACAGCTCAACCACCCATTTAATGATTGCCGTGTGTATTAGGTTAACTTGTAAACCCAAATTCCTTTGCCTATAAAAGGAAAGGGATGTTGAGAGTACAATTAATGTGAAACACATTGAAGAGCATTTATCTCTCAAACAAACTGAATAGAAACTGCTGAAGCTGAAGCTTCAGTTCTAGTCGAATAGTTTGTTTTCTTATACTCTTAACTTTGGTTAGAGTTTAAGTTAGAAGGAGATAACACCCCAATTTTCATTCAACCACCTTGCTATTCCGCAAGCAAGGTGTGTCATAGATTCTTTATTTAATTCTAATAAGAACCTATACATTGAAAAGTTACTTTTGTGTGTTTTAAACTTGTTCATTATATTGTTTACATATATATGTTTAAAACTTACTTTGTTGCCATGGAATGTGATTAGTTTAACTCGATAAACTCTATATCACATTTAAGTGACCAACAACAACGACACATTAAGTTTTTGGCGCCATTGCCGGGGAGTGAAGTTGTTTAATTCTTGTTTATTAGGATTTTAGTTAATTTGCATTAAGTTTGTTTTTGTGTGTTTGATTTCTGCATTGTATATTTTGCATATTGTGTGTTTGTGTGTTTTTCTGCATTATTAATGTCTGCTGTAATTTTCTTAGTTGAATACTGAATACAGCGTATTCATCCCTTTGGATACGGCGTATAATTTTTTTCTAAAATAATACAGTGTATTGGACTTTAAACATCATTGCAGCGTATTCGGTTTACTGAATACGGCGTATTAGTCTATTTTACCTTTTCTTTCGTAGCAAATTTATTACAGGAAATGGACGACCCCGATATTACTATGGAGGAATATGTTCAGCTTGAAACTGAGAGAGCTCTTAGAAACGTTAAGGTGTATAAGTGGGAAATAGCTACATATGATAAGATCTGGTATGATGAAGACGTTCACTACCTAAGATTTTTTGAAACTGAATTCCTAGCTATAGTCTACAATGATGCATTGGCATCTAAATCAGATTTATCATCTAAACCTACGATAAGTCTTCAGTATGTCGATGAAATTAGTTTGAAAAATGAAACATCATTGTCCGAATATGATGATGCGAAATACAATGTTATATCCTATAATGATCTATATCCGTTTAACATAATTTCTATCAATGAATTAAAATTGGATACGGACAATGATGATGATAAAATTGATATTAAACAGTCCTCGGGGTATATATCTATCGAACCATTACGTAATGTAATAAGTATTGATTTTGGTACTGTTGCATAAGGGTCAAATAAACTTTTGGAAACAAGTCATGATTCAATTTGTAAATTTTTCACTACTGAAACTTTTATCACGGAATTAAGTGTTAATATCATGATTGGAATTATTTTAATAAAGAGATGCTAATAAATCTTATTAAAAATTTATATGTGCGATTTGGCATCCCGTTCGACCCCAAGTTGTTTTATAAGGATGGGATAAAGCTGGAGCAAGTCTAACTTAAAGACTTTTGTGTAAACAAAAGTACTTGCCAGGAGACAACCCGGAATGTATTTACAATTTTGTTATCGAGTTTGTCTTCCCAGGTAGTCGATACGGCGTATTTAAAATCTATGGATACGGCGTTTGGCCCCACCTGGACGTTATCCTTTTTATTTTCCTGCACCTTAAAACTTTATTGTCAGATTTGTCTATACGGCGTATTCATTAAACGAATACACCGTATTTGACCTATGGCCCGCAAACTTTTTTATACACGTCTAAATACGGCGTATCCTGAAACATGGATACGGCGTATTGACTTCCTGTATAGTTTAAAAATTTTAGGTTTTGTTTTCTAACCAAATGATCATCCGGAGATAGAATTGCACTTGTTTTCTGAGCATTTACACAAGAACCTTGCTGGAACATTAAAAGAATTTGGTGTGCTTATTTTCTGGAATCTGCGTGTAAGCTGTTCGTGCTAGGATTCAGGGACACTTACACAACACACATTCTTGCTCATATACGCAACATGGAGGATCATATCAAGCAAATCTTAGGGGAGTTTTATAGTTCTAATTCTTTAATTTCCTGTTTTTCATGTTATATTTATACAACGAGGTCGTTGTATATCTCAAGTGAGGGGAGGAGAATTATAACACTTGTCCTTAATTTACAAATAATATGCCTAATTTATACTCAAATTTAAAAAAAATAGCATATTTTTGTGAAGTTATTAGTTACATGACCCACACACATAACCCTTAATGTCATATTGTGAGGATTTAGCCTTTCCGTTTCCTAATTTTTACCCAAACTTCACAAAAATATGAGTGTGCCGGTGACTGTAGTAAACTTTAGAATTTGGCTTGGTATACTACTCGAGACCACAATAATAAGTATTGCTTTTGTAATTGGAGTGACATTTCTAAACTGGTAATTTCTAGGCTTACACCAAAAAGCCTTTACATTATGTGATATTAACTAACTACACTGGTTAGTTAATCCCTATGTGAAACCCTTTTGTTTACTCTTATTTTTAGAGTAAGATACCCCTAGAAAAACCTACTAAGCCAATCCTTTCTTTTGTCACCCCAAATTTGTTTCGTGACACCTTTACACCTTCGTCTACCCTATAGATTAAGTCCTTAATCAGTTGCTAGTTGCTTTTGTGTAAAAGTATGTATTTCCTGTCGTGCTATGCATATTTCTTATCTTTGGTTAGGTCAAGAAAATTGTACAATGCAATGGGAATGTGAAAGTAGTAGTTTTATTTACCATGTGTTTACTACTTTCACAATTATGATCAGATATTAATTATTTAGATTTATCATGTTCGTGGAGTGGTGAAATTTTACACCGAATTTCGTTTTTAGTAGTTATGAAAAAAATCAAAAAAACAGAAAAATACAAAAAAAGATGGTTGAAAGAGAAGTTTGTGAGATAATCGGTTCGCCTAAACTTAACCGATTTTATTATTTATGATGATCGATTATTCGTTGGTACGGGTTATAAACCAACGATGTAAAGTTTTGTTGTGTATTATTTAGAGTTGGTACGTAATATAAACCTACTATGTATCTTTTGTATAAAGTGGTAGATATCGCCACTTTTGTTGTATATTATATTATGGATGATTGGGACTTGGCCGTTACGAGAACGCCAACTAGGTTGTTTTTGAAAGATGATTGAGGCATCTTTATGTCTTTTTCATAGGTACGGTCGGGAAAGTAACTAGCAACATTGTTCCTTATTTGTTTGGACTTAATGTATTTGTTTTGAATTATTTTACACCAATTGTATGTTTCCCTTGCCTAATCTCTATCCTTTGGTCTTACTCGAATGAGGGAGTGAGCAATCACATATGTCTCATCCATCGTTATAGATGTGTATGTGTGGTTTTGTCGCCCTTGTTGGTTTATTACTATTGGTGAAAGATTAGAAGATCTCTACCTTATATCATTCTTTATCCTAACCTTTGGTTTGCTCGAATGAGGGAGTGAGCAATCACACGTGTCTCATTCATGGATTTGTTTGTGTACGTGTGGTTTTGTCGCCCTAGTTGGTGTATTACTGTTGGTAAAGATTACTTGGTCCTATTCTTTAGCTTATTCGAGTTAGGGAGTGAGCAATTGCAAGTGTCACGGTCATGGATTTGGGCACGCCTTTGTCATTTTTTGTCTTTTCTGGAATATTGGTATCGATAAAGATTCAAAAGAATGATCAAACCCTTAAATCTTAACCCAATTTACCTTTTTAGACTTGTTACTCCTTAGCTTTAGTGGTGGAGATGTGTATCCTTGCCAAGCTTATGATATAATACTCATCACGACCGAGCAATTGAGCGAATTACTTAAATGTTGCCACATAGATTAGTTGATTGATTTGAGTGTTTTCATTTCCCTATTCCGTGAGGTGTTTGGTTGTGTGCTAGTAATTAAAGGAAAAATTGCTTAAAGGAAAAATCTTAAACCTTGGTTTGGGATACGTTTTCATAAGTTTTCTAAGGTCTACTTGAGGACAAGTAGGATTCAAGTGGGGGATATTTGATGACATCAAATAACGTCTATTTTATAGCATCATTTATCCCAGCTAAATTGCTTGTTTTACATTATTTATGCATGAATTGGTACTTAATTGCTTATTTTTGTTATTTGTAGTAATTATCGAGCAAAGAGTGAAAGTTGATCAAAAAGGCATGCATTTTGGAGCTTAAACGAAGAAATCATGAAGAGCATTGTTCTGACATCCTATACGTCGTATCCATCAAGGAAGATATGGCGTATCTATGCCTTAGACTTCACTCAGCAACCACGAAGAATATCTATACGCCGTATCCAGATGAAGCCATACGCCGTATCGGATTGCGTGTCATAGAATATTCTTGAATATAATAATCATGGAGCCCACGCCAAGAAACCCCAATACGTCGTATTGAGCCTCTTCAATACTGTGTATCGACCGAATTCTAGACTCTATAAATACAAATCCTAAACACGAATTTTAGGTATGCCAGAAAAGAGCCACAAATGAGGAAAAAACTCTTAACAACCAAGTTCGATTTTCAGAAGAGAAGAGAAGCCAAGAAGGTCCTGCAAAGTGCCTCAATCCATAGGAAATGCTTATAATTTCTAATACTCTAAATACGTGTTTGGTTTTTGGTATCATTTGGTTTAATTATCATTTAGTTTACCTTAATCGTTCATCTATGACATTTGTATTGGTTACAATGACTTTAGGCTAATACCTTTAGGTATTAGCCATGTTTATGAAGATTTAACGTTTGGTTTATGTTTATTTTGATTGCATTCGTTTTGTGTGGATTATGTTTATCAATTTATACTCGTTTATGTGCTTAAGTATGCGACCTATCATTCAACTGGATCTAGGAATACAAATAGAGTGTTAGCTAGATGTCGGGATAGCTCTCCATATCTGTAATTTATATATCTAAAGTAATATGATCACAAATATTGACCTGTCTTTGCCATTGGTTTAGTGAAAAAGTTAGACTAGCAGGTGACCAAGGATTAACAAATATTTGGACAATGGACTACTAATATATAAAGAGCCGTTAAGCAATAAGTTAGTAAAGTCTCGATGAGCTAGGATTCGATAAGATCGCCATTATTGTCTCCTAAGATAGATTAAAATCAACCACGAGTACTTTATGCGGTTAATTGTGACATAATTGCCAGATCTAGGTTTTAGGAAGAAGTATCGTCTAAATCTAGGAATGATATATCAACAACGAAATAAGACAACCATTGCACTTATAAACTAAAACCTGTGTTTCATCAGATTAAATATGGTTAATACATTTTCCTTACATTAGGCTTGACCGTTTCTTTATCTTCTGTTAATCAGCTTACATGTGTTAATTGTCCTCACTTAGGCCAAATAAACCAAAACTCGTGCCAGTCTCTCAGGCTGAAAACCCCCCATTTATTGCGTTAGTTTAGGTTTAACTTAGGTATAGGGAATTGATTTGCACACTCAAAAAATTAATTGGGATACTCTCATCTGTGCATTACATAGTTGTATCAGAGTTCACACAGTGCTTTATTTGCTTGTACAATGAGTGTCCCAATAAAAAATAAGAGTGCAAATCACCTCCCGTATAACATAGAATAAATTAGGACTAACTTAGATAACTAAAATACTGGTAGACTTAAGTATTAACACTCGCTCTTAGTGATCCACATCCTACTTATCAATGAACCTACATCTGATCAGGTACACTGCCCCGTTAGTGTTGTTTTGGGTAAAGTCGACAAAATAAAAATCATAAAACTTGATAACATAAATTACCTACGCACAACGACACATCAATTCCTCACCTCTTGCAAACATTATTTCCTCTCTTTTCTCTTCAATAATCCTCTAAGTCTAACATCAAGTGTTCCAAACTTCTCATCTATAATTCTATTGAAGTGAACACATCTTCGCAAGAGAGCCACACAAGTACCTAATCCATACTTGTGTGTTTTGTCGAGGGTTTTTTTTTCTCATACCCTTTCTATTATAATCGAGTCTCTAGGCTAGGTTAGGACTTGGTTCAACTATCTTTTATTCAATCTATCGAGTTGTAAGGGAAGTCTTGTATATGTGGGATCAAGCCTAGATCATTGAGGATCTAGTTAGGGTTTTGAAAAGGTTCCAAGGGGAAGGCTTTTAGAGTTATAGGATAAGTCGAATCACGGTTTCTTAGGGGTGGATTCCGAGGGCGGAATACCGTAGGTAGTAACTCTTCTGTGTGATTTGTTGAAAGTCGGTGGAGTTAAATTGTAATATAGTTTGTAGTCCACCATAAGGATTATACTAGGAATAGTATCGGTGTCGTGAATTCGCAACTGGACGTACGGAAGGACTAAACCCCCCTTCCCGAACCAGTATATATCGTGGTGTCTCTTCTTCTCTCTATCTACTTATTGTTCTCATTACAAAGTAGATTAGTACATCACTCGGCTCTTTCGAGACTTGAAGTTTTATAAACTTCGAAGAAGTCAAGAAAGCCGTATTCACCCCTCCCCCTTCTACGATTCTACACAAAAGATTTCATAAAGCATGACTTATATATTTAGCATTCATCATATTTATAGTAATTATTCCCAAAACCGTATACTAACACTTATGTCTAATGAGTTAAAATATAATACAAGATAAAGATAAATAAACAAAAAGTTATTTTAAAAAATATAGCATTTTGAACCTCGTGCGTGCACTGGTATTATAACTAGTAAATCCGTATATATGACACAACTTATATACATCGCATAAAATCATCACTTATAACCACATATCAGACTCTCAATGATATCACGAACCACTTATAACAACAAATCATACAAACTATAGAAAATCAACAATTGCGACCACGTAGACTCCAAAGGATATCACGAAGCACTTATAACCACAAATTATAAAAAGAATATAAATCAACACTTATGACCACGCATGAGATATCAGAAAGTTTAAACAAACAGAAACACATATCCACAAATCTACTTATAGCATATGAACTAAAAAATCTAAAGATCATGACAGGAAAATAAAACACAACTAGTAGCAAACTATATAAATTCACCACTTTCCATCACATATGACACTTATTACAAAGCTTAAACAGATAGAAACACACATCTACTAATCCACAGACTAAAAGACGAAACCAAAATACCATACATTAACAAATCACGTGGCAATGAAAACCCGTTATCAATTCTTGAAACACCGAAACCCTAAACGCTCACCACTCCATATTTGACTCGTCTTAATTAAACAAATCGTGTGTGTGTGTTTGTTTAGAGAGAGAAATTTGGGACCAAAGAACTAAAACATCGATTCTTGTTATAAATGGTTCTGTAATTCATAATGAAAATTGTTAAGAAAATTGATAATGAAAAACAACATGCAATGAACCCTAACAACTAAGTTACCCGCTAATCTTTTTTTAATCCTCTTCGGCATTTGAACAGTGCCGGCTTGAGTCACGGCTACACATTACAACCGAGCCATCCTCTTTCTTCCAACCACCCTCTTAATCGGCTATTTTACAATAGTACCGACTCCAAAGTTCTACTTCAACAAATATTATAGAGTATAAGTTAAGGGGAAAGTGAATATGAGGCTGTGTTGTACACAAGTTTGTATATAGAACCAAGCTAAACTACGCCGTTTTATTCAAAATATAAAAGGGGCTATGTATTCTCTTGTTTCTCTTCTCCAAACTGAAGCAAATTAAGTTGGTTCAGTTTCTTTGATTTTTCTCATTAATATCTTAATCAATACTATAATCATAACCCTACTTATCTCCTAAAAATTGACATCTCAAAATCGTAATCTTACAATGTACTCACATGTTGTGTTCTATAAAATCATTGAACACAAAGTTATTGTGAACTTAAAATTTGTGTTCCGTATTACTTAGTGATCTCTTTAAGGCTCAAGTTTAAATCGTTAATTGATTCTCTGATTTCAGCTCGAAATGACATCTTTTCAAAATTGACATTGAGCACATGAGTTTCAAGTCTTATTATGCACTGTTGGTGGTGATTTGGAATTATGTTGTGACAAATTAGGGTAGCTGAATGGTATTAAAGACAGAAGCTGAGTGCAAGGATGTAAACATGATATTTAAAAGCTAATTGCTCAACAAGGTTTAATATCTTGGTGGTTTAGGATGTGATCTGTTATAGTATTACACTATTGGTGTTTCAAGGATGTAAACATGTTATTTTGTAACGAATTTAATTCCTTGTTGTTGAATGATAAGTGTGATCTCTTTATTTTTGAATGATTTCAAACACGTATCTGTGCATAGCCATACTCATAAGTTTGCTTACGCTGAGGAACGAAATTCGACTGTTCAGATCAAAATCTCACAATGTAACCAAATAGTTTCAGACTTATAATTTTGCTTAGGATGGCAGACTTACGTTGAACTGGTGCACATGAGCATCTACTTGCTTATAATCGACAATATAAGAATATCATATAAGAATAGAAAACGCATGATGAGATCTTGGATGATGCATTATACTATCATCAACAGGTAAATGGTAAAAATAAAATAAAGAAACAACGTGAAAACAAGATGAACGGGTCAAAAATAACAGAAATTTTTTTTAAATTGTAGAAAACGTAAGAAGGACTCGGCCATACCTATTTTGACCCATACTAAAAGTTGCCCTTTAATACCACAACCTGTTACCTAAACCATCCTTTTCTCCACCGTTAAAGAAACATACTTTAAGAACCATAAGATCAAAGTTATAACTCAGTGTCAAAATTGTTGAGAAGCTTCTCAGAATCTTCAAAGTAAAGAGACACAACTTCAGCAAAAAAATCAGGGCTGCAGTCATCTTGCAGCTTCTGAAGTTGCGTAAACTGATCATCAAGATACCCCTAGTAACACCCAAAATAACAAATAAGATAGCTTTTACAAAAGCTTCTACAAATTAATGAAAGATACTTTAATATACTAACCACCCGATACAAAGAAGTTGTGTATTCGACAAACTGTCTTTGCAATTGAGTGACAATATCCATGATTGCTTGTTATAGATCCCAGAATACCATTTACTCTAAATGCATAAAAATAGCATCAAAAAAAAGGCAGAACAGAATAACAACACAAGTATCATTTTCTTAAAGAGGATGTAAAAATGCAGAAACACTGATGGCATATTGACCCATTTTATGAGCATTTTAGATGAAGTTTTAGTCCTTACTATTCAACATCATATACACTTATGAGTTTTGACAAGTTTGCTACAACCCATACATTAGAGTAGGAACCATAATATGCTACTCTCCTTATTTCGTTTCAACAAAGAACATACCAGAAGATGATAATATAACAGAATTCAGCAGGATGTAGATAGTCTCAGAAATAAGTGAATAAGTCGTAGTGATCACTTATCGCCTCATTTATAAGTGAATAGACTTAGAAATAAAATACTCTATGAGCTTTCTCGAAAACCATGTATAACTACATTTCTGTAGATACCACTCAGGCCCCCATGTAATGTGGGTTTTTTACTCGGTTGACAAGCATATAGCAATGGAGTAGGAGACTAATAGAGTAATAATTACTCTATAAAGAGAAGTAAACGTATCAAATCACAAGAGATACCGAACAAATCCACTCTTATTATCATTAAAATCGGAGTATACAAGAGCATGTTACACATCAATTCTTAGTTGAAATCACATGAAAATTTATATATAAGGTTAAATTGTTGGTATGCTACTTTAATTTTTTTGAAATGCTCATGTATCCACGCCTGCACCGTCTTTCAATACGTTCTTTGAAGTAATTGCTGAAACTTTTCGTTTGCCTTTTTCTCAAACGCATAGTCTTGCAATTGTACATGAACATAACAACCAAGTCAAGAATGCCACTTTATTGTCAAGGTAGGAATGCCTTCTCATGTTTGTATGTGTTGCTAACGTGAGACAAACTATAAACTAAACTAGATTGTCTGAGACACTTGATTCTACAGAAATCCAAAAGTGATTCACTTGAGCATTTCATCAAACACGTATTATGCATAAACTCTAACAATATACTCCCTCCGTCCCAAAATTATTGTCCCCCGACAAAAAACACACAGTTTAAGAAAAGTGCATTTATTATTGTTTTCTCTTTCTTACTTTTTGACATAATGACAGTTTTACCCTTAACTAATTAATTAAAGTCTTCTTTAAAGATTGTAATAATAATTTCAAACAAGGGTAATATAGTAAACTTCATTAAGATTCCCTATCTATTTTTAGTAGTGGACAATTAATTTGGGACATCCCAAAAAGAAAACATAAACAATAAAAATGGGACGGAGGGTATTTTAACTATGAAGTATAAGAATGTGTAGATTACTATATGCAATTTATCTTATGTCTTGATATTAAAGACTGCCATAGATCGGGTATTCGACTTACGATTGTCACACCCCGTAAATTCCCGGTTAGTTTTCCGACCCACTCCGGTCATCTACTTTAAATTTTATGCGTTACGTTTAAAAATCTGACAGTTTACCGAGGAACTAAATGCCGTAAAAACTGAGAAACGTCATCGGACGCGTTCCGGCATCAGTTAAAAATTTAATTAGGCATTATATGTGTTATATTAGTTTTCCTGAGTGTTTCGTGATTTTTAATCTCTTCCGATATTAATTTTAGGGTTTTATCCTTTAAATTGCGTTTTTTGCGTTTTTGACCAAACGGAACCCCGGAAAATCTAAAATCTTTTCGTGGTAAACTCAAGCTCTCGTATTTCTCGTGTCATACTATATACATTTTCGTTACACCTCCTTTTCCCTAACAAATGTGTGGGCCTACTAACTAACAACAAGTATACTTGAGCTCTAAATTAAATCAACAAGCATCTTTCTTGAAATCTCATGCATGTGCTCATGCTTACACAAGACAGTGACACATGAGAATGTCATCTCATGCACCATTTCTCATTGTTAGATCATGTGTTTACTTACACTTTTTTACACATTTGACTAGCAAACTTTGAACCATAACCATCTTGAGTGAACCTTGGCTAGTAAAATTTTGTGTGGTCTTGCCTTGTGAACCCCAAAACCGGACGCACCATATGTGAGCCAAGAAGGAGTGGTTCAAGCCTCATGACTTGAACTATGAACCTTAAAACCCTAACTCTCCCACTATAAATACAACACATTCTCACACTTAGGGTTATAACACATTCACTAGCCTCAAAAATTTTCTTTCCTTCCTCCTCCTTGCTCCTAGCTCACGGCACCACCACACCAACATACACCATCCATATCTTTTGATTTCTAGCAAGATCCAAGTGTTTAAAGTTCATTCCTAGTTATATCTAAGGTAGATCCAAGTGTTGATTGGGTTTTTTTCAAAGATTTCAAGAATTATAAAATTAGGGTTTCAAGATTTATTTAGGGTTTTTGAAGATCTATAATTCTTGGGTATAGATCTAGTGTTTTTGCTACATATTCTTCTTGATTTGTAAGTGTTACTTGAATCTTTGTTGGTTTCATCTATTTTCTTTATAGATCTATAGTTATTATTAAAGATCCATGTGTTTGTGATATTTTTACAAAAGAAATAAATTAATACTTTGTCATCTTTTATAAAATGGAAGTAAACATTGTTACCACCTTATGTTTATGTTTTATATTATGTTAGATTGAGAGTTGACGAGAGATGCATACAATAGATATTATGGTGGTTAAGGTTTTAGTTTTGTGGTTAGTTGTTTGTAAATAAAGGTTGAACTAGATTAGGCACTAATATGGAGTTGGTGTTGATTTTGGTCATATTGTCGGCAAAACAAATTGCTGTCCGAAATTCGTTTGGTGGTTTTGAGCGGACTTAAAATGTTTTCATAGGGTAAAAGTGTTTTCGAATGAGTCATTTCGAATAGTTAATTTTTCTTATATCACACTTTGAATTCGGACTTTCAAAACGGCCACGTTATGGCCAAATTGAAACTCGGAACATTTTTCGCGAAAATGGAAACTGTTAATTACAGATCAGCAGCTAAAAGGGCGATTCGGAACCCTCGGGTCCGATGGCTTAAGTATAAAACACGAAAGTTGTCCGGGAATGAGATTTTATTTAACGGTTGGCAACGCTTGGCCTAAAAGTCAAAATCGAGAGACATTTTTAACAAAATCGGAAGAAAAAACACAATAGATATTTAAGAAAAACTCTAAACTAATGCTTGTTGCTGATTGATGGAATAATAAAGGGGTTTAGGTTCGGGCACTTTCGGACGATTTTTGGAGGTTTTAATGCAGCGGAAACATATAGAAATGTTAGGTAAATAGTTTAGAACAACTACGAAATGTCATGAAAGGTTAATTGTGATGACCGACTTAAAAAAAACGTAGATTATTAAAATGGTACGAATTGGCACATTTAGGCGATTTAAAATAAGGATTACGGCGGTTTAGAAATTGTTTAAGCGATTTGTAAAATATGGAAACTTAAGAAAATAGGGGACGCTATTAACGTTTTGAAACTAAAAAGTTTCCTAAAAGGGAAAGTTTCTAAAAATAGTAACTCTTTGCAATTGCCGAGATTTAACTAAGACATGGTAAAGTTTCAAAGTCTTTTATTACTAAAACGCAAACACACTTGGATGCTTTAAATAATGAACATGGATGCTTTACTTGTTTCTTTGATAAATGCTAAGTCGTATACCCATACTTACCTCTATGAGGCTAGGACTCCTTATATCTTCATCACTTGTTGTGGTTATCGCTTACCCTTGCTAAGGTGAGTTCATAGCCCCACATTTTTACTGATTTACAAACGCTTTATACTATTGGGGTGAGAAACATTGTTTGCTTTTAAATTGGACACAAGTTCTTTACGCAATTTTTACATGTTTATGTGTTGCCTAAGTTTGCTTAACAAACCACGAACTACTGCCCAACTTATCATGAACTGTTAGTTTCTCGACCGGAGGACCGGTTGAGGGAGCGCGAGTGAATAGATAGATCTATTGGGACTAATTATCCCTATCCGCTTTGGTTCCACTTAACGAAGAACAAACGGATATATGTCATGTCGATTGTACACTATGGTGGTCTTTGGTTTGGGACACCGGCTTAGGGCAAGAATACTATACAACAGGAAGAAGCATGCCCTGTTGATTAATTAGCTTCAGTGTCATGAGCTTAGTGCAACAATAAATGCTTTTTATGTGATGCTGTATTTGTTATAGTAGTCACATACGTTTTGAAATCTTGTGGTCCACTCTTGTACAAACTTAAACCTATGAATTCACCAACATTATGTTGACGTTTTAAACATGTTTTCTCAGGTGCTTAGCTTGGATTGATTCTTGATGCTATGTGGAGTCTATGTGCTATGTGACTTCGCCAATTTCAAGACTTATCTATTATTTACTCGTTGTCATTATTAAAACTTTGTTATGCTTCCGCTACTTTTAACTTAATTATTATGGGCTGTAAAACTTAAATCTATTTTATTTTATGCAACGAGTAAACTTTTTCAAACGTCCATGATTAGTGGTCGTTCTTTATTGCTTTGTGATCGGATTGTTATGACGTCACGCCCTCGGACACGTATTCCGTCTAGGCCCAGTTTGGGGGTGTGACAGATTGGTAATCAGAGCCAAGGTTATAGAGAACCAGGTAGTTATACTAGGTCTGGGCTATAACCAGTATGTGATCCTATGTGCCTCTATTTGTGCTTACTTGTTGTCTATCCTTGCTGCATACATATATATGAGATTACTATATATACGTAAGAGTATTACATATTGCCATATTTACCTTGCCATTCATTTTAGCATTTCTTTATGCCTTGCATGGTTTCATATAAAGGAGATTTATATAAACTTTTGCTTGTGCAGATTATGGCAGCTTCAGCTATCATTATTTCTTCTGATTCTTCGGATGAGAGTGTGGGATCACCGCCCTCTCGGGTTATTCTTTTTGGTGATATCCCTACTGTTATTCCTTCTACTTCAGTGGTTGCTCCAGAGACTTCTACTATTGCTCCTGTTATTTCCTCTGCCGCTCCTATGGTTGAGACGACTCTTGTCGCTTCACCCACTGGATTGTGTGGCTTGGTTCCTTATACGGGTTCCGATTCTGATTCACCAGATGAGATGACTTCACCAGAGCACATTTCCCCGCTACCAGCTATTTCACCATTCATATGCACCGATTCTTCTGAGGCTCCTGATTCTTCTGATGGACCACCATCGCAGGACCCTTATGTTGCTACCGTTGCTCGTTGGAGGAGCAGGGTAACAGCACGTGGAGACGGAGGTTTGGTTTTATAAAGACCTCTACTTGGAACACTTACTGACAAATGGTCAAGAGACCACAAATTTCGTGTTAGAGGCTTGACCTTTATGGAATGGATTTTCAAAATTTGACCAATTTCCTCAAGAGTGAGGTAGATATAACTCATTTAAATGACAAAATTGACAACGAAATTGGTCTCTCAGGATTATAGGTAAAGCGAGTGACAGTAAAAACTCAAGAACAAAACGAGATATAATTTGTTCGTTAATGTCTAACAAACATTCAAAGCCGATTGACTCAAACTTAGCACGAATATGACTCATATTTTCGAAATTTGGACTTACAACCCTCCCCTCATGAAAATATCATTTTTTAAGATTTGTCATTGTGTTTATCAAAGGTTGACTAAACTCATTTGATATTAAGGGTATGTAGTTTCTTGTCTTTTGATGATCTAGACCGGTAGCTCGAGGCATTGTTACCTAGAATACATGAACAAGCCCCATATATTAATCATTTATACTTACTTTAATGTTTTGAGTTAGTGCCTAGTGTGTGCCTATATGCAACATAATTTGATAACGATTAACTCAACCTAGAATACAATCCTAAGAGTTAACCCAAACGCTCCTTAATTTGATTTTGCTCAACCAAACAAGTCGAAAAATACATATGAATTATGTATCTCGAAATTTGTTCATGAGATCATTATGCATGTGTTTGAAAACATTTTTGTGTTGGATTAACAATGCATAACTACAATTTTATTATGTTCCCTAAACTGAGTGATTTGAAAAATTAAAATATGGGTTTTGGATCGAAATCAATTTTATCAAGAAATTCACTAATGATGCAAAAATCCTATATCTACAGGAAGCATTATTAGTTATACATAGTATCCTATACATCTTAATGTGTACAAAATTGAAAGAAGAATAAAAAATACCCTAATTATTAATTTTTGGTGTTCATCATGGACCCCTAGACTCAAATTGAAAGAAAATAATGAAATGACTTTACAATTCAGATCTTTTATGATATATTAGCAATTGATTATTAGTGTTGATTTGATCGTTCAAATTTATGTTTAAAGATGGTTAGATTTTGAGTTTTGGTGGGTTCGAGTCTGTTCATCAATGCTAACAGGTAAGGGGTGTTTGTTTTTTCTGTTTTAATTTTTTTTTTTGTTTAAGTGTCCCATTTTGTGACTTGCTGGTGGCGGTCCCATATTTACTAGCGGTCCCAAATATATTGGGGGGCTGCCTATATGGGGGCCGCCCTCAGTCAAGGGTTTTTGACAATTTTTTTACGAAGAGGAGTGACATTTTAATTTGTATTTCGCGAATTAAATATGCTTAAAGTACTTCGGATGAAGTATTTAAGTTGTCACGACACGGAATGGAACACGAACTAGAATTGAGACAGAAGAAAGAGAAGCGGACTAAGATGATTTATGGAATGTGTTCCATCATTCCTAAACCAAGACGTAGATAGTTAAATAATTCACGTTTAAGGGGTTTTGTAAGAATGTCGACGATGTTGTCGACGGATGACACTTTTTCGATTGAAGAATAGTCCCTTTTCTGGACCATTATCCACAAAAGAAAGTGTGGTGGACGTATTTCGAGATGTTTGTAAGAGACTGTTATGACACCGGTTTTTGCTAAAGTCAATCGCGCCTTTGTTGTCGCACATGATGGGAACGTCGTCGAGTCATACGTCATAGTCGATGAGAGCTTGTTTCATCCATAGTGCTTGTTGACATGCCTTTCTGGCACTTACGTATTCGGCTTCGGTAGTGGATATAGCAAGAGCGGTTTGTTTCTTCGAGAACCAAGATGTCAAACAACATCCCACGAATGTACAAATACCGCTAGTGCTCTTTTGGTCCACATAATCTCCCCGCATTATCAGAAAAGTCGGCAATAGTACTACGGTTTTATATGCCTGGTCCCCATAGGATACCATAAAACTTAAGTGCCTAGTGCCTTTAATGTATCCAAAATACACTTAAACCGCATTCAAGTGAAAGGTTTGGGAGCCTCTTGGAAGCGAGCACAAAGGCAGACACTAAACATGATATCGGGCCTACTTGCCGTTAGGTATAATAAACTACCTATCATGCCTCGATACTTGGTACTATCTACCGACTCACACTCTTTATCTTTCGTGAGTTTAGTATCAAAGGACATGGGGGTTTTCATTGGTTTAGAATCTTCTAGACCAAATTTCTTAAGCATTTCTTTAATATACTTAGATTGATTAAAGAATATACCATCTTCCATTTATTTAATTTGTAATCTAAGGAAGAAGTTAAGTTCACCCATCATGCTCATCTCGAACTCGTCATGCATGATTTTGGCAAATTCATCACGCATGTCTTGACAAGTCGAACCGAATATAATATCATCGACATATATTTGAACAATGATGAGATTTGAACTTTTCTTCTTAGTAAAAAGAGTGTTATCTACCATTCCCATTTTATATTCATGTTTAATAAGGAAGGATTTTAATCTATCATACCAAGCTTTGGATGCTTGTTTAAGACCATATAAAGCTTTCTTTAATTTATAAACATGATCCGGTTTTTCAAAATCAATGAATTCCAGAGGTTGTGCCACGTATACCTCCTCATTGATAAAACCGTTTAGGAATGCACTTTTTACATCCATTTCAAACAGTTTAAAGTCTAAGGCGCAAGCATAAGCTAATAATATTCTAATGGACTCAAGTCTAGCAACCGGGGCATAAGTATCATCATAATCGATGCCCTCTTGTTGGTTGTAGCCTTGAGCAACTAACCTAGCCTTATTTCGAGAAACAATACCGCTCTCGTCTAACTTATTTCTAAATACCCACTTAGTTCCTATGATTGTCATATTCCTAGGTTAAGGAGCTAACTCATAAACGTCGTTAGCAACGAATTGATTTAATTCTTCTTGCATGGCGACTATCCAACTTTCATCTCCTAATGCTTCATTCACATTCTTAGGTTCTATAGTTGATATAAAACAAAAGAAGTTACTTTGGTTTTGGGCTTGTGACCTAAGGGTTCTTTGGTTTAAAAGTTTCCTAATTAGACAATTTTTCTATTGGTGGTTTCCTAAGATTCCCCTTAATGTTGATTATTTTATCAACCTTTAAAGTTTCATCCATAATGTCATTTTCTAGGTTTTTCTTTTCGGTGACCTTAATTGCTTCTTTTTCATCTAAGTCATCATCCACCAAAGGTGATGTCTTAGAGGAGTGTAGGGTTTCCATCGACATTCACGTTAAGATGATTCCTTCGACTTTCCTAGTGTGTTTTGTTTTGATAAGTAGGCTTTAACTATTTTGAGAATAACTAAGAAGACACCTTCGTATGACTTTTGGTCAAACTTGGTAAGAATAGTTCTTTTGTGATCAAATGAAAAAAAGGCAACCTTGCTTTCCAAACACTCTAAAATAAATATACGTGTAGGTTTTCTGCCTCTTTAATTCATAAGGTGTTTTTTCCAGAATGGCTTCCTAGATGAAATTCGGTGAGAAGTATGTTAAAGTATCTACGGTGTTAACACCAAACTTTTGTGGGTAACAGATTGCTCATTCAACATAGTCCCCCTACCTCATTCATAGAAGTGTTTTTCCTAGTTTTTCCTATTTCAGACCAAGGCCATTTGATTGAGAGTGCGGTGGACCCGATGAAGTTATGATTAATACCATTGTATATTCCAAAATTTCCAAATTTGTACCTCATTATCAAACTCTCTATCGTGGTCGGTTCTTATTGACACTATTGAACAACCTAATTGGTTTTGGATTTTCCTACTAAATATTTCGATTTTTGATCGAAAGCTTCGGCTTTATCCTTAAGAAGTCTAGTCCCAGGTATAACTAGAAGTTAGTCTTTCTAATAAGACTAGGTGTAACGGTTTCCTCCGTAACTCCGTACGACGGATGGACCGAAGAGATCCATATGGAGAAGTTCTAAGCATCTAGTCTTTGACACTGCATTCTTAGCTTTGTGACTACGTGACTTGTTTTCCCATTTGACAAGCCATCATAAAAATGTTGAATCACACTAAGCCTTAGGTAGGTTTCTAACTAATTCCTTTAAGGCCAACGATTGAATGAACCATATTTGCGGTCCTAATCTCCTATGCACAAGGTGGCAATTCAGCAATCGTTGTAGACAAATTTATCCTTTTTCTTATTTCCCTAATTTCATCACATATAAGCCTTTATTCCTAATACCTCTACCTATGACTTTAACATCCTTAGTGATTTTCACCTATCAAGTTCAGAGAAAAGTTACTCTACCACTTATATGTCACCATATGTCCTATACTTTTACAAAGTAAAATCCTAAGTTAATCAACATGATTTCTACATTACTATTTTTGAAGAGAAGCATAAGAAATCGTTACCTTTGTCCAATGATTTTTACCGCGAAAGATTACTACCAAAAAGACGTTACCTCATTGTATTGCCTTTAAGTGGAAAAAAGAGATTTTTGGTTCCCGTCATAAGTATAAGCATCCCTATCCGTTTGGATTCATTCGTCGGGCTCCAAGTCGACTCAAGGCAATATCTATTTATATAAGACAATAACTCAAACATTTGGTCCCCAATATCTCATGGGTCCAAAGTTGTTAGTGCCAAACATCCCTTGCATTTGATGCAATTGGTTGGGATGTGAGAATGGAAGACACATTTCCCATGGCATGTAACTTTGACGTGGAAAGTTGTTCCAAGTTACAGGAAATCCATGGGGTTGGTTTTGTCGACCAACATGTCTTTTAGGTTGCGGTGTTTTAGGACGAGAATAATTATTATTGACTCTTCTAGGAGGTGGAGTTTTTTATCTAAATTTTGGTTTCGAAAATCCAACTCTGGGTTTTGACAATGGCTTATAGAATTGTTTAACTTCATTGTCACTAGCAACGGGAACTTTGGTTTTGTTTACAATTATGTGTTTTGGTCTAGGACCCAAAATAGATTTTTGAAAAGACACACTTTTCTCAGATATAGGCATTACTGGTGGCGGTCCCATATTTATTTTGGGGGCCGCCTGAATATTAAAGGGGCCGCCCATATTTATGGGACCTCCATCAGGAGACGCCTTTTTCTGAGCTTTTACAAATTTTATTTCCTTAGTTCCACTAGATGATGCTTCAAATGAATTAAACCCCAAACCTAATTTATCACCGGAGGGTTTTTGATTACTTAACATTTCATTCAAGCAATGTGTACTCTTTTCAAATTTGTTTAATCTAGTAGATTCTTCTTTGAGCTTTTCATTTTCAATTTTAAGTGTATGACACTTTGCACAATCGAGATCAACTCCCTTGTTTTTCTCGAGTATGGATAATTTATCTTTTAATTCTCTAAGCTCATTTTCTAGACTATTTCTAATAGCTTTTAACCTTTTATTTTTAGTGATTATCTTTAAACTCATTTTGCACAATTTATCATATTCATTGTCTAAAGCTAAATCATCAATTGATGAGTTTTCATCACTAAAGTAAGAAGATTCGAAACATACCTCATTTGGTGCTTGAGCTACAAGACATGTCTCGTCTTAGATCTTTTCATCATTCTCTTCACCGCTATCACTCCAAGATCCTCTAACGAATGCTCTTTGGTTCTTGTCTCTCGGTGGCTTTAGACATTCTCCAATAAGATGATTTGGATCTCCACATCTAAAGCACTTCCTTTTACTTTTGCGATTTTTGTCGTCTCGGCTTCTTTGAAAGGTCTTTTTGTCGTTCCGAGGTTGTCTTACGAATCTACCTCTTCTCTTAAAGAATTCTTGAAGTCTCTTACCGCTATGGCGTACTCTTCGTCTTCACTACCGGAAGTCAAACACTCTTCATCACTAGATTCTTTCTTAGCCTTTAAAGCAAGAGATTTCCTTTCAACTTTTGCTTTGACTATTTCAAAATCTTTCTTGATGATCATCTCATGGACTTTGAGGTTTTCGATGAGCTCATCAAGAGACAGTGATGTTAAGTCTTTCGACTCTTCAATCGTCGTGACTTTTGCTCTTCATTTAGGATGTAGAGCCCTAAGAAACTTCCTTACGTAGTTCTTATTAGAATAACCTTCATCAAGAGCTTTAAGACTAGTGATAATAGTATTAAATCTAGCAAATGCACTATCTATAGATTCGTCTTCGAAGATGACGAATTATTCATATTGTTGAACCAAAAGGTCGATCTTGTTATCTTTGACTTGGTTATTACCTCGATGGGTGATTAACAAAGTTTTCCAAATTTCTTTTGCCGTATTGCACATGAAAATTCGTTCATATTCTTTTCTAGGCAAAGCATTGAAAATAACCATTTTGGCTTCATTGTTTTTCGTAAGCCTTCTTTTAAGATCATCGGTTTGATTTTCAAAAGGTACAACCTCATCAAGTTTGGTTTCTGGATTTTAAATAATAGGTTGAAAATCACCATTTGTAATAACATGCTAGATCTTTTGATTTAACATATGTCTCGAATCTATTTTTCTAATAAATAAAATTATCACTTTTGAAAAGTGGTGGTCTTTGCATAGATTGCCTATCTAGATATTTGTCAGAATTCATAGATCGATCCAAGCTTTAAAATACAATATATTCTAAAAATCTTGAGTGACCTTGCTCCCGATACTAATTGTAGGAAAATAGAAGGGGAGGGGGGGTTGAATAGTTTATTGGTTAATTTGTCGTTTTAAAACTTTGCTTAGAAAATTGTTAGATTCGAGTTGTATGTCAATCAATCAACAATATAAATCACAACTAAAATATCTAATATAATGAACTAAGTAAACAATAACACTAAAGATATAGAGAAAGAAACGATCAAACCAAGACACCAAGATTTATAGTGGTTCGACAACAAAGCACCTTTTCGTTCCTACTTCACTCCCCGAGTACTCCACTCAAGATTTCACTATGTCAACAAGCTCCCTTTAGGTGGAGAAAACCGTTTACAGGTCGCTTACTTTCGTTTTCGACACTAAGCTAGATGTCGAGTCCTAATCTTAGCTAGAACCAATCTAAGACTTCACAAAGTCTTTATACACTCACAAGATATATACCCTTGGATTGACACACAATCCAAATCACACCAATACACAATTTACACTGTTGGATCTACACTCAATCCAATTTACACAACAACACAAAGTAAATGTAATGAAGATATGTGATCTTGAGGAGGAAGAGAGAGACATCACTTGATAACAAATCGTATGTAGAAGAATACGATTGTTCTTCTCCATAAAAACGAGCAAAGCAATAAAAACATTATCAATGTCAAGCTTAAACAAAAATGAGTTTTTAAAACGAGACAAATAAGCATAGCTTAATAAATTCAATTTAAAACATGCCAAAACTTTTAAAAATAAATTACATTATAAAGAAATTATATTTTTTATTTTAATTTATATAGATATATCTTATATATTTATATATATATATTTTATATATTATTTATTATATAATATATATAAATATATCTATATATTATTAAATCTTTACAACTTAAATGATAAATAAATATTGCAAATTAATGATCTTAATTCATATTTTAATCCTCACTAATTTCGAAAACAATTAATGAGCATATAATCAAATAACTAATTTTAGCAATCGTATCAAAAGATAAAATAAGTCTACACTAAGCATGACAAAATTCAAATAGGCAAACATATTATAAAACGATAAAATAAATCTACACTAATTAATTGAAAAAGGATAAGAAAATGGAACCGAATTGAAGACCCGCAATTTAAACGAATACCACCCAGTTTATTTAGCTAAAGCAAATAATTAAATTCGGTCTAGCTAAATAAACCCGTAAGCTCCGCACCTCATGAGTAGACCGGTACCAAAAAAAAATCACACCACAAATCAAAACATAAAATGTTAACAGTTAGACTAGAATTGCAATCTATCAATACACGACCCAAACAAATGAAGCCCAATCTATTTCATGATCTAACAAAACAAGGCACAAATTCACTTTTCAAACACTGGGCCAATTCAAACACAAAAGATCCAAGTTCTATTCTAACAAAAAGCCCAAGTTTAACAAACACAAGCTCCAAATCGTAGCCTAGTTTCAATCGTGGCCTGAATTCAATTTTTACTCAAAATGAAACCTCAAATTATATCAAATGTAGCCTAAGAAAATCAATAACGCACCAACAACGAACCATTTCTATAAATCGGAAAAAAAATAAGAAAACATTTCAATGACATAACCACTCGAATCTTAAATTGTTTTTCTATAAAGAAGAAACAAAAACTTATCAATTAAGCTATAAGCTCTCAAGACTACCAAGTGACAAAGACTTATTTGAGAATAAGTCGAGTATAAAATCTCGTTAAACTTTTCTATTCATTTCGAATCGAGCTAAAGATCTAAGATAAGCAAAAGGAACAATAGCTACTACAAAAGGAAATCGAAAATAAACCATTAGGACAGCTTATACGAGACCAAAAATAAGCAGATCGAAACTAGCTTATTGAAAAAGCTTAATCGAAATCTAAAAATAACTAAAGGTAAACAAAATAAGCTTAAGCTCAACCGATTTGCATATCATCTCAACAAGTTATTCGTAATAAGCTATAGACAACTTATTCGAGTAGAACTTAAGAGATTTGGATTCCAAATAAGCCAATGAGAGTAATGAAAAAAAAATAAAAAAAATAAGTAAACAAATAAGCTAGGAGACATCCAAGCAAATCTCAAATACAATTTTATTAATAAGCCAGATCTTGATTACATTAAGCTGATAAGCAGTTCACAAAAGCTAAAATAAGCTAGAAAAAAAACTAATAAGTTAAAAAATAAAACTACAAAGAAACTACACTACTCCTTTTCTAAACTAAAAAAAACTCTCCACAAATGAGAGGGGCGGGTTTACATTTATAGCCACAAGAGGGGTGAAATTGTAATATAGACTCAATCAGCCAATCATTGGCTATTGATGGATGTCCCACGGATTGAGCTACAAAGTTAAGGGATCCAGCCGTTCATATGAAGACACGTGTAGCTTCATTCCTATGCTCAAATATACGCTCTTAGATCATTTGCTCTTTATTTACAAAGTTAAATTTGAGGAGTATAAGTCTTCTCCTCCACGTGCCCTTTTCTTACTTGTCCTCCAACTTTTAGTACGCCATCACATGGCCTTTTGATATTTAATTCCTATGTCACGTGACCATTACTTGTAGCTTCCAATCTTTATTTCAATTGCATACATTACTCGTCCTTTGAAAACAAATTATAAAAACTTCACCGCCACGTTTTGCCCTTCTATTCGTCCCCCATTGTGTAGTGCACTGGCATGTGACTATTTTCATTTAATTAGCCAAGCACGTGATTTACCATTTCAATTTCAATACATCTCATTTGTTCATTACGTAATAATGGGCCATCTATATAGGCTTGGGCAAAAGAAATGGGCCAAAGACAATATGGGTTGGCCCGACCCATATAAATGGGTTATATAAATGGTGTCGGGCCGGCTCAATAAAAGATGAGAGCACCGTTGGACTCGAATTCTCACGCTCTTTCCAATCTCGTGCTCGGTTTCGTCCGGTTTTGCCTTTGTTTTGTCCCTTTCTTGATATCCGTTACCTGCACATACACAAACACAAAAACAAGCATATACATTGTATTTTCCGTACATTTTTAGTCATTTAAGCTCGTTTTTATAGGTAAAAGGTATGTATAAAATAGCGAATACCAAATTCCCCCATACTAAAGTATTGCCGTGTCCTCACGCAATGTAATAAATACACGCTCAAAACTAAAAATTCCAATCCCCCCAAACTAATCATCTTGAAAAGTAGCAAAGTGCTCATCTAAAGGGATTAAAGAATCAATAGTTAAGAAACGCCTCGTTTTTCCATTTTCAATATTTTTCTCTTTTTTATATATTTTTATATATTTTTATATTTTTTTAATTTTTATGATTTTCATAATTTCTAACTTACAACTTATTCATGTGTGACATAATGTATTGCTTTCATTATTCATTAATAACTTTTAGGATCACGGAACAAAAAGCACAAAAAGTGTCCAAATGGATAAATTCATCGTCCCCAACTTTCACCTCTCCAAGCCAAGCTTAAAAACAAGATCATTGCAAAATACAAGTTATGATGCTAACACTACTCATAAAAGCTAATTGTGTATTTACTTTTCCTCCTTTATTCCTAATTTTGTATCTAAAGATTTTATTATTATTATTGGTGACAAATAAATTATGTCCTTATTAATATAAAGTAAACCCGGTTTAGACCACAATTAGTTTGAAATCCTTTCCTAAAGAGACGATATGGTGAGAATAAGGTCCACATTAAGGTTCTAATTTCGCATGATTTAGGGGTTATCCTTTTTATTTCATCCGAAACAACTCAACTACGAGTCCAGAGACGGAGGCTTTATTTAGATAACCCCGGAGTCGAAATTTGGCTTTATACTTATTATTATTGCAACATTATTAAACCTCGGTCCTTTAGAAGGCTGCAACATCGGTTGTGAGCCGGCAAGATGCAGCAAACTTTTATCAGTCTCGGATTATTATAACTATGTGCCTTATTTAGAAGACTGCAACATCGGTTGTGAGCCGGCAAGATGCAGTAAACTTTTTTCAGCCCACAGTTTTATTATTATTATTACCTCCACCCTTTAAACGACTACCACATCGGTTGTGAGCCGGCAAGAGGTAGTGGTCTTATTTCGGCTTCGGTTTATTACATAACTTATTATTATTAGCCAAATTTCAAGTCCTGTGGTCTTTTAACAACTGCCACATCGGTATGCGAGCCGACCATGGTCCAGGAGTCTATTTCCCCACAACACTGACAAAACCTCGATGTGTACCTTAATTTCACCAGATGGAATCTCTACGAAATGATCTAAACTAAGAATCAGCCCAAAAATAAATCAAAGTAACATTTATTTATTAAACAATTATATTAATGAAGAAACAAGCTAATAGGAGTGTTGGGTGGTGAAAAGCCACAATTAAACTTATAAGCTTTAATGAAATCAAAACTATTCTATGTTTACGCCATCACAAAACTTATAATCTACTCTATCCATTATTGCTTTTCACAATTTAAAATTTCTAAGAAAGAAACTCGTGAATACTTAGCCTAACGAATTAAGATTGACACTTTAACAAGTCACATAGACTGGCAACAATCTCAACTCTAATAAATCGAACTTCGCATATTTAAAATCAATTATGGGAACTTGCAAAGTCTTGACTTTTTCAAGCTAGACTTGCGTTTTATAGCTCCTTGTATAAAAGATTAGCAAAAATCAATCTATTTAAAGTTAAGGAGAAAGCTAAGATATAAAACCGGTCGGGTCAAAATTTACTTTTCATTCTCACCAACGGAAAACCTACATTCGTGTCAACTATATATATATATATATATATATATATATATATATATATATATATATTTACAAATATATATTAAAATCATGCGGTCTTTTAACAACTGCCACATCGGTATGAGAGCCGACCATGGTCCAGGAGTCTATTTCCCCACAACACTGACAAAACCTTGATGTGTACCTTAATTTCACCAGAGGGTATCTCTACGAAAGGATCTAAACTAAGAATCGCAAAAACCTAAAGCAACTTTATTTATTCAACACTTATATAACGATGAAACAAGCTAATAGGAGAAAAAGCCACAATTAACACTCATGAGCCTTAAAGAATTCCAACTATTCTATGTTTAGCATCAAAAACTTATACTCTACTTTATCATCTCTTGTTCTTCACAATTTAAAATTTCTAAGAAAGAAACTCGTGAATACTTAGCCTAATGAATTAAGATCGGCACTTTAACAAGTCACATAGACTGGCAACAATCTCAACTCTAATAAATCGATCTTCGCGTATTTAAAATCAATTATGGGAACTTGCAAAGTCTTGACTTTTTAAAGCATACTTGCGTTTTATAGCTCCTTGTATAAAAGATTAGCAAAAATCAATCTATTTATAGTTAAGGAGAAAGCTAAGATATAAAATCGGTCGGGTCAAAATTTACTTTTCATTCTCACCAACGAAAAACCTACATTCGTGTCAACTATTGTTTTTTTTAATAAACTAGATATTAAGACTTAAAAATTTTAAAATTTTTGTGGGGAAACGGGGTACGTGAGAACAACGGTCACAGGTATAATCAAATTGATAGATCCCCCCATACTAAAACTACACATTGTCCTCAATGTGAGACTGTCACCCCCATACTAATTTCAAGGCATAATTCAAGTATTAAGGGTTCTCTACGCAAATCTAAAGCCGTTTATTAAGTATGCTAAAGATAAACGATAATCGATAAAATTAGGATATTGGATTCCCT